>JAVJIF010011223.1:0-118122 GCA_038442645.1 Agave tequilana | reverse complement strand
GGGAGGCTCAATCTTTGTTTATAAAAACCACCCTATGGAGAAATAACTTTATGAAGAAAATCAACGAATAGGAATATTGTACAAATTAGAGAAGGATTAAGTGTTTCAGGATTATTAGTTAACCATTGTCGCATAAGTGCACGACGGTAAAAAAAAATTAGAGAAAATTGATCTTGACTCCTCTATTTTCAATAATTTAGAAAAACTTAAATTAATTTCGCCTCAACTAATTCCACGTCAGCATAAAATGATTCCTCTCAATCACCACTTTATTATTATATTCATTTTCTCTTTCACCTTCCTCATTGCTCCGGACGTTGCATCTCCCCTCAATCCTGACTCCGACGCAGAGTAATCACGAATTTGTTGTGCGCGCAATCCAATCACAAACAACCAAACAATAGAGAATCCCAAGACCTCCAGCCACAAGAACAAACCCAAAACAATCACACGAAGAACACACAAATCACAAAGACGAGATTTAACGAGGTTCGGCCTGAATGCCTACGTCCTCGGGGCAATCAACGGAGAGATTTCTATTAGGAAGATGATTACAATGGCTCTAAGTCTCTTTGAATGCAAGAGAACTTAGGGCTAATACTTTTTCGCAGAGATCCTAAACCCTAGAATCACTTTAGGCTTAAATACCCCACATCAGCGGATCAGCAGATTTCACCCAAAACCCGACTGTCGGTCAACCAGGACAGTCGACCGTCCCTTCTTCCGGTCGACCCGGCGGTCGACCCAGAAAACCCGAGAGTTGGGTTGATTACAGTCAGTCTGTTCCGGTTGACCGGCCGGTCGACCCAGAAAACCCGAGAGTTTGGTCCTGCAGTCAGAGCACTTCGATCGACCGGGCCGGTCGACCGCTCCAACCTCTGTGCATGTTGTGCACGTCGGTCGACCGGGCCGGTCGACCGACCCTCCTGTCTTCTGCTGCTGCTATTTCGTGCCGCTGTCCCTTTGCCTCTCATCGTCGACTTCCTTGGCGATCTTCGACGGCACTTGGCACTCTTCTACAGCTGCTTGGCATGGCATCTCCTTTAATATCATCTCTCCTCCAACAATTCTCCACCTCGGTGAAGATTTTCAAATCTGAGCCGAATTCCGACTCGATAGCGGCTGCACCAACTTGGTTGCCTACGTACCCCTGCCCAAGGGATCAAGCCGTCCGTAGTTCATCCAAATGAGCTTCAGCAAGCTCACTTCACCTGAAGGACATGGAGCAAGTCTTTGCAGTGTGCAAACTTCACCCACGACACCACCTTTGTTAGCATATCGGCCGGATTCTCCGAAGTGTGAATCTTCAACAAGTCAATGTCACCTTCCTCTAGAATCTCCCGTACAAAGTGATACCTGACATCAATATGCTTCGTCCTTGCATGATAGACCTGGTTCCTTGCCAAGTAGATGGTACTCATGCTGTCACAGTTTATCTTCAATATATCCTGTTCCACGCCCAGATCATCAAGCAACCCCTGAAGCCAGATTGCCTCCTTCATGGCTTCTGTCATAGCCATATATTCAGCCTCTGTGGTCGACAACGCGACGGTAGACTGAAGTGTGGAGCGCCAACTCACCGGTGCTTGGGAGAATGTGAAGACATATCCCGTCGTCGACCTGCGTTTGTCAAGGTCACCTGCATAGTCTTAGTCCACATAACCTGTGCACTCCTACTTTCCGGTGTTATCCTTCTCGAATACTAGGCCTACATCAACTGTTCCCTTGATGTACCTCAGAATCCATTTCACAGCTTCCCAATGACCCTGTCCAGGATCATGCATGTATCGACTCACCATGGAGACTGCCTGTGAAATATCTGGCCGCGTACACACCATCGCATACATCAAGCTACCCACAGCATTGCATATGGAACATGAGACATATACTCACGCTCCTGAACACTCCTTGGAGACATCTTCGCTGACAATTTGAAATGCGGCGCCATAGGTGTACTAACAGACTTGGTATCCTTGCTGATATTAAACTTCTGCAGTACCTTCTCCAAATAGCCCTTCTGTGTCAAACTTATCCTGCCAGCTTTCCTGTCTCTAGCGATCTCCATGCCCAATACTTTCCGTGCTTCCCCAAGTCCTTCATCTCAAACTCTGACGACAGCATCTTCTTCAGAGAATCAATAGCAGAACTTGACCTAGAAGCAATCAACATATCATCTACATAAAGAAGTAGATAGATATATTCACCTGATGGTAACTTGTTGTAGTACATGCATGGGTCGAAATGGCTCCGTGTGTACTTCTTCTTCCTGATGAAACTATCAAATCGCTTGTACCACTGTCTAGGAGACTGCTTCAAACCGTACAGCGATTTCTGTAGCTTGCATACTAACTCTTCCTTCCCTGCAGCTTTGTAACCTGTGGGCTGTGTCATATAGATCTCCTCCTCAAGATCGCCGTGGAGAAAGGCAGTCTTCACATCAAGTTGGTCAAGTTCCAACTCATTCTGCGCCACCAAAGCCAATAGAATCTGAATAGACGAGTGTTTAACTACCGGGGAGAACACCTCGTTGTAGTCGATTCCTTCTCTCTGAGCGTAGCCTTTAGCCACCAGTCTTGCCTTGTAGCGCACTGCATCTTCTTGAAGAGATCCTTGCTTCTTAGCAAATACCCAATTGCACCCTATGGCCTTCTTCCCCTGGGCAACTTAGTAAGTTCCCATGTGTTGTTCTTATAAAGAGATTGCATCTCTTCATTCATGACTTCTTTCCACATCTCTGCTTCCGAACTGATCTCAGCTTCCCTGAAGGTAGATGGAATAGCCTCTTCAACAACTGGAAGTGTATACGCGACGACCATATCAGTGGTGAGCCAACCCGGTCTCCTAGTATTCCTCCGTGGTCTTCCAACTGCAGTAGAATCTGGAACAGTACCCATGACCTGCTCCTGATCCTCTTCAACATCTTCAGCATTTTCTTCAGCTACTTGATCACCACCCTGTGTCACCTCAGGAATTATCCGAACTGATACTGAATCCTCTAGAGATGGTGGATCTGCATCACTCTCCACCTGCTGCAATAGCTCCTTGGTCTTGCTGGTCTCCACCTGCTTAGAGACCGTAGGCTTCATCAGAGAAGCCTCATCGAATGTGACATCCCTGCTGATTATGAACTTGTTGTCATTTTGGTCCCAAATCTTGAACCCCTTAGTTCCTCACTTGAAGCCAACGAACACCCCTTTCTTTGCTCTTGGGTCCAACTTGTCTTCTTTGACATGGTAGTAGGCTGGACATCGAAAACCCTTAGCATATCATAGTCCTCAGCAGTTCTTCCTGACCAAGCTTCAAGAGGAGTCTTCCCCCCTATTGCAGACGACGGCAACCTGTTCACAAGATGGCATGCATACCCCAAAGCTTCAGCCCAAAACTACTTTGGCAGTCCTGCATTGGATAACATACACCGAACCTTCTTTAGCAAAGTCCGGTTCATCCTTTCAGCCACCCCATTTTGTTGCGGAGTCTCCGTACTGTGAAGTGCCTCTCTATGCCCTCATCAAGGCATAGCTGTAGGAAAGGATCCGATTTGTACTCTCCTCCATTGTCAGAACGGAGGACCTTGACCTTCCTTCCCGTGCTTCTCTCCAGATTAGCCTTCCACTTCACAAACAGCTCTAGGACTTCATCTTGGTGTCGCATAGTGTACACCCAACAGCGCCTAGAATAGTCATCGATGAACGACACAAAATAGTGGTTACCTCCAATCGATGCAGTCTTGGTAGGTCCCCATACATCCGTGTGAACATAGTCAAGAATACCCTCCGTGCAGTGTGAAGCTGTGCCAAACTTCACCTTGGTCTTCTTGCCGATGATGCAATGTTCACATAGATCCAACTTGCAGGTCTCAGCACCCTTCAGCAACCCTTTCTTCACAAGAGTTTGCATTGATTTCTCCCCTGCATGTCCCAGCCTCATGTGCCACAGCCGGGTTGAATCTTCCTTCTGACTGGTAGAAGTTGCCACCTGTCCTGTCACTGTACTACCTTTCAAGTAATACAAGTCTGTTCCGGTTGACCGGCCGGTCGACCAGAAAACCGAGAGTTTGGTCTTGCAGTTAGAGCACTTCGGTCGACCGGGCCGGTCGACCGCTCCAACCTCTGTGCATGTTGTGTACGTCGGTCGACCGGGCCGGTCGACCGACCCTCCTGTCTTCTGCTGCTGCTGCTATTTCCTGCCGTTGTCCCTTTGCCTCTCATCGTCGACTCCCTGGCGATCTTCAAAGGGACAGCGGTAGGAAATAGCAGCAGCAGCAGAAGACAGGAGGGTCGGTCGACCGGCCCGGTCGACCGACGTGCACAACATGCACAGAGGTTGGAGCGGTCGACGGCCGGTCGACCGAAGTGCTCTGACTGCAGGACCAAACTCTCGGGTTTTCTGGGTCGACCGGCCGGTCAATCGGAACAGACTGACTGTAATCAACCCAACTCTCGGGTTTTCTGGGTCGACCGCCGGGTCGACCGGAAGAAGGGTCGGTCGACCGTCCCGGTCGACCGACAGTCGGGCTTTGGGTGAAATCTGCTGATCCGCTGATGTGGGGTTAAGCCTAAAGTGATTCTAGGGTTTAGGATCTCTGTGAAAAAGTATTAGCCCTAAGTTCTCTTGCATTCAAAGAGTTAGAGCCATTGTAATCATCTTCCTAATAGAAATCTCTCCGTTGATTGCCCCGAGGACGTAGGCATTCAGGCCGAACCTCGTTAAATCTCGTCTTTGTGATTTGTGTGTTCTTTGTGTGATTGTTTTGGGTTTGTTCTTGTGCTGGAGGTCTTGGGATTCTCTATTGTTTGGTTGTTGTGATTACTTCCGCATAGATAGAGAATCAGGGAAAAATCTCAATGGCAGAAGAAATAGTTTCAGCTAAGACAATGAACTCTCACCCAAGGATTGAAGTTGTTAAGTTTAATGGGACTAACAATTTCGGCATGTGGAGATGTGAGGTTATGGATGCGTTGAATGCATCAAACCTCGAAGACACTCTCCTATTGGAGAGGAAGAAGAACGCTACCACTGATGAAGAGTGGGCGAAGATGAACGGATCGGCATGTGGCTTGATACGTTCATGCTTGTCACAAGACATAAAATACTTGTGCAACATGAGACGTCAGCGAAGAAACTGTGGAAACCCTTGAAAAGAAGTACCTGAAGAAGAGTGTAGAGTCCAGGTTGCAGCTTAAGAGTAAGCTGTATCAGTTCAGGATGAAGAAGGGGAGCACAGTCAATGAGCACATCAACCGATATACGAAGCTTCTTACAGATCTGCTGAATTTGGATGTCAAGCTAGAAGAGGAAGATAAGGCGGTCATCTTTCTGAATTCACTTCCTGCAGAGGAGTACGAGACATTCACACTGACCTTCATTAATGGAAGGCAGAGCTTGGATTATGATGAGGTGTCGTCTTCATTGATGAGTTATGAAACAAGGAAGAATGAAAGACATCCTTCTCAGACAAGTCATCGGCAGAGGCATTGGAAGTAAGAGGTAGAGGTTCATCAAGGAAGGGAAAGGAGATTAGAGGAAGATCAAAGTCCAGGCCGAGCTTCAGGGATCTCAAGAGAAATCAGTGCGCATTCTGCAAAGAGATTGGGCACTGGAAAGTAGACTGTCCAAAGTTCAAGGGAAAAGAAGAAGAAATCAAAATCTGAAGCAATCTAGCAAAAGTGGTTAAAAACTGCAAGCAGCAAATCACAGGCAGATGGATCAGATTCGGATTCTTCAGTGTTTCTCGTTTTCAGTTACCACTCCCGTCATAGGCTACTCGGGGGAGAACGAGTGGATCTTGGACACAGGTGCAACATATCATGTATGTCCTCATCGAGACTGGTTTACTAGTTTCGAGAAGTTGGAAGGTTGTCGGTCTTCATGGGCGATGATCATCCATGCATCATGGAGGGTGTGGCACTATTCCAATCAAGATGTTTGATGGGATGGTGAGGGAGCTGAAAGAGGTGAGATATGTACCTCAGCTGAAGAGGAACTTGATCTCTGTAGGAGCTTTGGAATCATTGGGTCTTGGAGTGTCTATTAAGGAGGGAGTTCTTAAAATGACAAAGGGCTCGATGGTGGTGTTGAAGGCCGATCGCCGGAACAACTTGTATTACTTGAAAGGTAGTACAGTGACAGGGCAGGTGGCAGCTTCTACCAGTCAGAAGGACGATTCAACCCGGCTGTGGCACATGAGGCTGGGACATGCAGGGGAGAAATCAATGCAAACTCTTGTGAAGAAAGGGTTGCTGAAGGGTGCTGAGACCTGCAAGTTGGATCTATGTGAACATTGCATCATCGGCAAGAAGACAAGGTGAAGTTTGGCACAGCTTCACACTGCACGGAGGGTATTCTTGACTATGTTCACACGGATGTATGGGGACCTACCAAGACTGCATCGATTGAGGTAACCACTATTTTATGTCGTTCATCGATAACTATCCTAGGCGCTGTTGGGTGTACACTATGCGACACAAAGATGAAGTCTAGAGCTTTGTGAAGTGGAAGGCTAATCTGGAGAGAAGCACGGAAGGAAGGTCAAGGTCCTCCGTTCTGACAATGGAGGAGAGTACAAATCGGATCCTTTCCTACAGCTATGCCTTGATGAGGGCATAGAGAGGCACTTCACAGTACGGGAGACTCCGCAACAAAATGGGGTGGCTGAAAGGATGAACCGGACTTTGCTAGAGAAGGTTCGGTGTATGTTATCCAATGCAGGACTGCCAAAGAAGTTTTGGGCTGAAGCTTTGGGGTATGCATGCCATCTTGTGAACAGGTTGCCGTCGTCTGCAATAGGGGGGAAGACTCCTCTTGAAGCTTGGTCAGGAAGAACTGCTGAGGACTATGATATGCTAAGGGTTTTCGGATGTCCAGCCTACTACCATGTCAAAGAAGACAAGTTGGACCCAAGAGCAAAGAAAGGGGTGTTCGTTGGCTTCAAGCGAGGAACTAAGGGGTTCAAGATTTGGGACCAAAAGGACAACAAGTTCATAATCAGCAGGGATGTCACATTCGATGAGGCTTCTCTGATGAAGCCTACGGTCTCTAAGCAGGTGGAGACCAGCAAGACCAAGGAGCTATTGCAGCAGGTGGAGAGTGATGCAGATCCACCATCTCTAGAGGATTCAGTATCAGTTCAGATCATTCCTGAGGTGACACAGGGCGGTGAGCAAGTAGCTGAAGAAAATGCTGAAAATGTTGAAGAGGATCAGGAGCAGGTCATGGGTACTGTTCCAGATTTTACTGCAGTGGAAGACCACGGAGGAATACTAGGAGACCGGGTTGGCTCACCACTGATATGGTCGTCGCGTATGCACTTCCAGTTGTTGAAGAGGCTATTCCATCTACTTCAGGGAAGCTGAGATCAGTTCGGAAGCAGAGATGTGGAAAGAAGCCATGAATGAAGAGATGCAATCTCTTTATAAGAACAACACATGGCAACTTACTAAGTTGCCCAAGGGGAAGAAGGCCATAGGGTGCAAGTGGGTATTTGCTAAGAAGGAAGGATCTCTTCAAGAAGATACAGTGCGCTACAAGGCAAGACTGGTGGCTAAAGGCTACGCTCAGAGAGAAGGAATCGACTACAACGAGGTGTTCTCTCCGGTAGTTAAACACTCGTCTATTCGGATTCTATTGGCTTTGGTGGCGCAGAATGAGTTGGAACTTGACCAACTTGATGTGAAGACTGCCTTTCTCCACGGCGATCTTGAGGAGGAGATCTATATGACACAGCCCACAGGTTACAAAGCTGCAGGGAAGGAAGAGTTAGTATGCAAGCTACAGAAATCGCTGTACGGTTTGAAGCAGTCTCCTAGACAGTGGTACAAGCGATTTGATAGCTTCATCAGGAAGAAGAAGTACACACGGAGCCATTTCGACCCATGCGTGTACTATAACAAGTTACCATCAGGTGAATATATCTATCTACTTCTTTATGTAGATGATATGTTGATTGCTTCTAGGTCAAGATCTGCTATTGATTCTCTGAAGAAGATGCTGTCGTTAGAGTTTGAGATGAAGGACCTGGGGGAATCACGGAAAGTATTGGGCATGGAGATCGCTAGAGACAGGAAAGCTGGCAGGATAAGTTTGACACAGAAGGGCTATTTGGAGAAGGTACTGCAGAAGTTTAATATCAGCAAGGATACCAAGTCTGTTAGTACACCTATGGCGCCGCATTTCAAATTGTCAGCGAAGATGTCTCCAAGGAGTGTTCAGGAGCGTGAGTATATGTCTCATGTTCCATATGCCAATGCTGTGGGTAGCTTGATGTATGCGATGGTGTGTACGCGGCCAGATATTTCACAGGCAGTCTCCATGTGAGTCGATACATGCATGATCCTGGACAGGGTCATTGGGAAGCTGTGAGATGGATTCTGAGGTACATCAAGGGAACAGTTGATGTAGGCCTAGTATTCGAGAAGGATAACACCGGAAAGCAGGAGTGCACAGGTTATGTGGACTCAGACTATGCAGGTGACCTTGACAAACGCAGGTCGACGACGGGATATGTCTTCACATTCTCACAGGCACCGGTGAGTTGGCGCTCCACACTTCAGTCTACCGTCGCGTTGTCGACCACAGAGGCTGAATATATGGCTATGACAGAAGCCATGAAGGAGGCAATCTGGCTTCAGGGGTTGCTTGATGATCTGGGCGTGGAACAGGATATATTGAAGATAAACTGTGACAGCATGAGTGCCATCTACTTGGCAAGGAACCAGGTCTATCATGCAAGGACGAAGCATATTGATGTCAGGTATCACTTTGTATGGGAGATTCTAGAGGAAGGTGGCATTGACTTGTTAAAGATTCACACTTCGGAGAATCCGGCCGATATGCTAACAAGGTGGTGTCGGGGGTGAAGTTTGCACACTGCAAAGACTTGCTCCATGTCCTTCAGGTGAAGTGAGCTTGCTGAAGCTCATTTGGATGAACTACGGACGGCTTGATCCCTTGGGCAGGGGTACGTAGGCAACCAAGTTGGTGCAGCCGCTATCGAGTCAAAATTCGGCTCAGATTTGAAAATCTTCACCGAGGTGGAGAATTGTTGGAGGAGAGATGATATTAAAGGAAATGCCATGCCAAGCAGTTGTAGAAGAGTGCAAGTGCCGTCGAAGATCGCCAAGGAAGTCGACGATGAGAGGCAAAGGACAGCGGCAGGAAATAGCAGCAGCAGAAGACAGGAGGGTCGGTCGACCGGCCCGGTCGACCGACGTGCACAACATGCACAGAGGTTGGAGCGGTCGACCGGCCGGTCGACCGAAGTGCTCTGACTGCAGGACCAAACTCTCGGGTTTTCTGGGTCGACCGGCCGGTCAACCGGAACAGACTGACTGTAATCAACCCAACTCTCGGGTTTTCTGGGTCGACCGCCGGGTCGACCGGAAGAAGGGTCGGTCGACCGTCCCGGTCGACCGACAGTCGGGTTTTGGGTGAAATCTGATGATCCGCTGATGTGGGATATTTAAGCCTGGGTTTAGGATCTCTGCGAAAAAGTATTAGCCCTAAGTTCTCTTGCATTCACAGAGACTTAGAGCCATTGTAATCATCTTCCTAATAGCAATCTCTCCGTTGATTGCCCCGAGGACGTAGGCATTCAGGCCGAACCTCGTTAAATCTCGTCTTTGTGATTTGTGTGTTCTTCGTGTGATGTTTTTGTGCGCGCAATCCAATCACAACAACCAAACAATAGAGAATCCCAAGACCTCCAGCACAAGAACAAACCCAAAACAATCACACGAAGGACACACAAATCACAAAGACGAGATTTAACGAGGTTCGGCCTGAATGCCCACGTCCTCGGGGCAATCAACTAAGAGATTTCTATTAGGAAGATGATTACAATGGCTCTAAGTCTCTTTGAATGCAAGAGAACTTAGGGCTAATACTTTTTCGCAGAGATCCTAAACCCTAGAATCACTTTATGCTTAAATACCCCACATCAGCGGATCAGCAGATTTCACCCAAAACCCGACTGTCGGTCGACCGGGACGGTCGACCGACCCTTCTTCCGGTCGACCCGGCGGTCGACCCAGAAAACCCGAGAGTTGGGTTGATTACAGTCAGTCTGTTCCGGTTGACCGGCCGGTCGACCCAGAAAACCCGAGAGTTTGGTCCTGCAGTCAGAGCACTTCGGTCGACGGACCGGGGTGGTCGACCGCTCCAACCTCTGTGCATGTTGTGCACGTCGGTCGACCGGGCCGGTCGACCGACCCTGCTGTCTTCTACTGCTGCTATTTCCTGCCGCTGTCCCTTTGCTCTCATCGTCGACTTCCTTGGCGATCTTCGACGGCACTTGGCACTCTTCTACAGCTGCTTGGCATGACATCTCCTTTAATATCATCTCTCCTCCAGCAGAATTGACCTGCACGGTTAAGTTGTTGCGGGTTGGAAGGGGAGCGAGGAGCCCCCGATGAGTTTTATTTGTATCTGAGATCGATGTGATATTTAGATCTGGATTGCATATCGATCATTACCACTAAAGTCGAAATTCTCACAATCCTTGTATAAAGGATTGTAACCTTCAATTTTTGATTTGTTTTCTGCTGGATGATGACGATGCTGAATTGTGAGGATTCGAGGAATGCGACTCATCACCTGATTTCGATTCTGAGGGTGCTAGAATTTTAGAGAGAAGCAACACCGTGAGAAAAGAGATGATCACAGTCCTCATAATATGGGCCACGATCATGATATACAGTCCTTCTTATGAGTAGCAGTCCTCATAAGAAGGACTGTGACTATGATAGCAGTCTTTATTAGAAGTAGCAGTCCTCATTATAAGGACTGCGATTAAGGTAGCAATCCTCATAAAAAGGACTGCGACAATGGACACAGTTCTTATTATGAGTAGCAATCATCATACTAAGGACTGCGACAATTGTAGCAGTTATGAGTAGCAGTCTTCATAATAAAAACTGTGATTGTGAGTACAGCAACCAGGCTGTTCTTATAAAGTGTCGTAGCTGCGGAGCGCTTTTACTTGCGGTCGCGGTTAAATTTAAAGCGAGGGTAATTTAGTCTTTTTTGCATTTCGTGATTAAAACTCCGCTCGATATGTGTCTGCAATCTATCGCCCGCAAAAATAAATGAGGATTTGGCGGAAAAAATTGCAACTGAGGTTTTAATTAAGTTTTAATACCGGAGGCCACCCTAAAATCCCAAAAAAAAAAAATTAAATTGTTTTTATTTTCAAAAGAGTCAAAAGGACATATTTTAGCAAAGTCTTGTTAGTTACTAGGATCAATCTGATAACTAATCAATATCACCGATCTAATTGGCCAGATCGGTGAATATCAAGTGGGAGGTTTTCCATTAAATAGAACGTTCCTTAATTACAGAACCACCTTTCAATTATCTTCCTTGATTAAACACCAATTAGACTGGTATAAGTCAGTGTCAATATATTGAATATCAGTATAACCCCTATATAAAGAAAATTAATTCACTTATACAGTACTTTTAGTGAGGTACGCTCATAGCGTATCTCTTAAGACAATTATGTCCCCCGCTACGGTGCTAAGGGTTATTGGACGCTGGTGTCTCAAGATACAACACTCCTTCACGATATTTGGACACTACCAAATCACCATACGGTCGAACCATAATTAATCAGTACCTTCATAGGATTATGAAAGCAGCAGGACCGAGATAAATTTCAGGAAGAATATTTGTCTTTACTTTGGAGGAACACCCACGGTAGAGAAAGGAGGGAGATAGAAGAATATTCTTCTTTGGAAGTCACAAATTCAGACAACAATTCTCTTAAAGAATATGTTGAATTTTCTGAGCCTTCTTTCAGGAACGAATCTTCAGAATCTGTTGAAAGTCACTTCGGAATCCGAGTTACAGAATTCCCACTTCCTGTTGGAAGTCACTTCTGAATCTGAGTTGCAGAAGTTTCACTTCGGAATGTAGAGGAAGGAACTTATTTTCCTTTTCTATACTGTTTTGTATTTCTGTCTGTGTTTTGAAATGAGAGAAAAGGAGCGCTATTTATAGCACTCCAGGAGGGGTAAAATCGTTCGAATCTGACCGAACGGTTGCAATGGTTTGGTCTGAACCGTTGCAACGGTTCGTTTCAGATAAAAACTGCCTAACTGTTCACGGCGGTTTTCTGTCAGTGTTGCACTGAGTCAGTTCGGATCCGGATGGCGGAGCGGGTACGATCCGCTATAACCCATACCCGTGAGACCCAGTTCAAAAAGAACCAGACCGGGTAGGGAACCCAAGCCCGGCCCCAGCGCCGGTTGCTGGCGGTGGCGGCGCGCGCCGGCATGGTTTCCCCCTAATTGCGCGCGAAAACTCCAAGTACCCAAAGGGCACACCCTTTGTTCCCAATTTTCTCTATTTAAATACTTCAAACTTCCATCCCATTGCCAATGTGGGTCTAAATATGAAAAAATGATATGAATACAGATAGGATATTAACGAATCAGATACAAATATTAATCGGATATGCAAAAACAGATAGGTTACGGATAAACTAAACAGATACACTAATATTACTTTTTATCTCATCTAAAATAATACTAGTATACTACAAAGCGATAGGAACCGACCAATCGAGATTGGTGAAGGTGAAATAGCGGTTGCCGGAAGAGACAGTACTTGACTGAGAAGAGAAGGGAGAGATTGGAGCAGAGACAGGCGATTAGATAGGCGAGAGGGGAACAATAGCAGGTAAGGGGGCTGAAAAGTTGAAGACGAACAGAGGGAAACTGTGGCATTATCAAAGAATTCGCAAACATCACAGAAGTACTCTCCAATTTTCACCCCACAATTGGTACAAACTTTCGCAACCTAAGAAAATTTACCCCCAAATTCAAAACAATTCACAACTACTACTACTATTACGGCTACTACTGTAGATAAAATTCAAAAATATGAAATTCAAAAAAATGTGCCTGCAACCAACATTACATATGTGCGTTTAAGCATGTTGTATGTCTAAAATTCTAAATTATCAAGTGAATATCTATGCATAATCAATATCTTATGTTTTAGTGATGTACCATTTTGAGTTGATTGATGCAGCAATTAGTAGAAGCGAACAATCATATTGAATTCTTTAACAACTAATAAGTTCCAATGTATGACTGCCTGCATAAAATCTGAACAAAATGCATTGTCAAAAGATCTACTTACATAACCAACCTAAATTAAGGTTATAGTAACTCCCTCAACACTTCATCTTCTCTCTATGCTGTAAACTCCTTTCTAGAATTAGTCCTTGGACAACCTTTGAGGTTTGTTTACCTTTGTTGAAAAGGTCTCGAGCCCTGAAGCAAGCAAAGATAAGACCTGGCAAACTGTTAACTACTAAATAATATGTAGTTAAGGAGTTTCAAAATGAAATTTCACCTTTATCTCTCATCACAGCCAATAGAAAATCATCAGCTTTATGGAAAATAGTAATAGAGATTTTGACAAATGATGCACTCAACATAAGTATCACCAAAAGAACTAATTTTTTGAGCCGTTGACAATTGATGAAAAAATTTCAGGTATGTAATTCCCTGATGCACCCAAATTCTTGGAAGAAAAAAAAACAAGAATAACAATCAGAATCATACAATTTAGGTGAGGACTTCTGAGAATTCCACTGCTATCTACTCCGAATCCAACATCAGATCAGATAATTAGTTGTATAACGAATAGTTATTGTTAGTAGAGAAATTTTCCTCATAAGTTCCAATTAATCAAAGTAGATTTCAATCAGAAGAAAGATCGTACCATATCAGTCAATTTAAGAAACCTTTTTCTCAAAAATAAAATTGGGGAATAGAGAAAGAGAGTGTTCGAGCGAGTGTTACCTTTGGTTTCTCTGGAGCCCTAATAAAAGAGAGATTCAAAGATTGTAAAAAATTTTCATTTTCCTGAAAACTTGTTGTTTATATGTCCTCTTTTTATAAGATTCCCGCATCAAAACAAAAGGGAAAGCATCAAAATGCCCGCAAAACCCAAAAGGAAACAATTTTTTCATTACTCCAAACAATTTACCTTGCTTGTTCAGCCACTTCAACTTGCTCAGATGAAACGATGTCCCTTGTTCAGATGCTTGTTCAGCCACTTCAACTGCACAACAAAAGCAAAAGAAAATGAGTAAAAATAATCTCAAAACTAATGCAATGACAATAGAGCCTTTATCCCCAAAATCTTTGGGATCGACTACCAAGATTGAAACAAAAAAAGCAAAATGTGAACGAATAAACACACAAGCACTGAAATGTTTCGAAATCTTCCATCCACTATTTCCAGAATGAGAAAGGTAAATAGATCAACATAAGAAACCTTCGAATTTCAAACCAATAGGAAAAGAAACAATTTCAGGCAACAAATTCCCTTCAAGCAATCATTTGAAGTACATAATTCAACATATTTTCGAGTAGCTAATATCACCGAATAATCCACCATCGAGATGCTTAAATAGTCAATCCAACAGAAAAGAAAGACAAAATATAGAGTTGAAATACGAAAGTTATAAAGTTGTGTATCATCCTCCGTATCGTAGACGCCCAAGATGTCACCTTCCAAAATAATTAAAAAAATAATAATATGTCAATTACAACTTATTTTTTTTAAGTGCAAATAAGAAGAGAACAAATTAGCAAAAGTTGAATAGCATACTTGATTTCACAAGACTATCCCGAATCTCATCTGAAACATCATCCACAATACTGTCTTCTTTTTTGCTCCAAAGAGTGTCAAACTTTGTAACTATGAAAAAATAAATTTGATTAATATATACAATGTCCAACCAATAAACATAAAAAAAATGCATAGAAAACTTAAATCAATACCTTCTTTCTTGGCTTTAAGCCAATTTTGTGTACATATCAATACTTCGATCGTATCCATTGTCATTCGGCTTCTATCGCAATGGATTGCACGACCTTCGGTGTTAAATGTCGATTCGGATGCCATGATTGATTGCGAAGTACCCAAATTTCTCGAGATACTCTTGCAAGAATCGGATACTTTTCACTATTACTCTTTCACCAACTCAAAATATCAAAATCTATTGTCTCATTCCATTGAAGAATATGTTGGCCCAGAGGTCCTTCACTCTAGTTTTGATGATGATTAACTCATGGAGTTATAGTTTACTAATAATCTGTGATATTTAGTTTCAGATATTTGATCAAAATATTAGTAGGTGATTAGCTTCAACAAAGGTGTTTTTGGAGCTTTCACATGGTGATTCAAGAGCTCGAGCGTCAAGCTCACATCTAACACTCGGTTGGAGTCAAGCTCGGTGGATCACGTTTGGATCGAGTCAACTTGGAGACGGAGTTCTACAAGAAAATATCGGTTTGTTTAGTTAAGATTTTGTTTAGATCATTATAAAGATTAGATAGTGTTGATATGCTTAAGTTCACAATACACACACAAGTTTAAAGTTTCATGTTTTGGTTTTTCGGTTTAACCGATCTTGCTTTTCATGTCAAAAACATAGTTATAATATCTTTCATGTATATTGGATTCTATCCATATACACCAAGCTTAAAAGTTCTTTAAATATCATGTTTTTGTATTTACATGTGTTTTGAAAAAATCGGATTTCCATTTCAAAAATTCAAGTTTTGGAAAATACGGTTTTTGGTTTAAGGCAAAATTTCAATATCACAAAAATGGTTCAAATTGTTTTGAAATATGTGTTAAATTTTTGTCACACATATTTGTATTTCAAAGATCTTATAAGAACATATTTTTATGAAATTTATGTGTATTTTATGGGATTTTTTAGAAGGCAAAAACCCAAGTTTTTAATCCCTAAAATTCTGGACTGGCTGTCTGCCGGTCGACCGGGGCAGAAGTCGGTCGACCGGACCGGTCGACCGACATGCACAGAACATGCATGCAGCCTTAGGCTGGAGGCCGGTCGACCGGGCCGGTCGACCGCCAGAGAGCTTCTGCTATCTGGAATGGCCCCGGTCGACCGGCAGAGAGCTCTGCTCTCTGTATCCAGCTCTGGTCGACCGGCAGTCGACCGGCCAGAGAGCCGTTGCTCTATGGATCCAGGCCCGGTTGACCGAGAGGTCGACCGGTGGGCTCAACGGTCATAAATTTGACCGTTGGCCGATCGACTGCCCGGTCGACCGGAAGGGCAATTTTGCCCTTTGCCTGCTGCCAACGGGCAGATTGTTATGGGGCTATAAATACCTCATATTTGAGTTGGTTTTCAACAAGTTTTTCAAGAGAAAAATTCTCATTCTTTCTAGTGTTTAACAGCAAGTTTTCAAAGAGTTTTTGGGTTTAAAAGATCATTCTTTATTTGTTTTTAAAGTGTTAGAATTTCAAAGAAAATAGAGGCTTTTGGGAATTGTTTTTGATCTAAATTTCTATATCTATTTGGAGATTTTTCCAAGTGATTTTCTTTGTTCAAAATACTTTAGTTTCTCACATTTGAGCTATCATATCTATCCTATCTATAGGATTTTTTTGTGGAAAAATTAGTTTGTGGTTGTTGATACCACCAAGTGTTGTAAACCCTTATCTTTGCTTGGCTTTGTGCCATTCCCTCTAAGTGTAGAGGAGGTTGTGCAATTGGG
Source organism: Agave tequilana (assembly GCA_038442645.1). NCBI lineage: Eukaryota > Viridiplantae > Streptophyta > Magnoliopsida > Asparagales > Asparagaceae > Agave > Agave tequilana. The sequence continues at coordinate 101,575 of JAVJIF010011223.1, read as the reverse complement.
TTTGGCATCCCTCTAAGTGTAGAGGTGATTGAGTTTGTTGGTATCCCTCTAGTGAGAGAGGTTGATCTTGTGTTGGCTTTGTGCCTTACCTCTAGTGAGAGCTTGTATTTGTTGGAGAGAGGAGTTGTGTACTCCCGGTTGTATTACCCAAATCCTCAGTGGCAGTTCCCTGTGTGGGAAGTCCTGTGTAGATGAGTTAGTGGAAATCCTTCTGTGTAAAGGCGGGGACGTAGAGCTGGGTGCTCGAACCTCGAAACATATCCTTGTATTTGTGTTTGATCCACTTTCTCTAACTCTCTCTCTTATATTGTGCCTTGCATCATTTCATATTGTTCATATCATTTATATGCTTGGTTTGTTTGTGTGCCATACTTGTGTTAACCAAGAGAGCTTCATAGAACACCTCAACTCTTATTCAGAGGAATCGAGAGGAATTAGTTCAAAGCCCTTCACCGAGAATTCGGCTACACTCTTTGGTTACACTAAGTGTGTTGCAATTAGTTTTTAAATTTTGCATTATTTGTCACTAGATTAACCTTACACCTATTCACCCCCCTCTAGGTGTACTTTCAATTGGTATCAGAGCCTACACTCCTGATATTAGGTTTAACTACCTAGGAGTGAGATCTTGGTTTTGCTAATCTAGATTTGCATTTGCACACATATAGTTTGCACTCATGGATAGCCCTCCCATATTTGATATCTCAAAAATTGATATATGGAAGGTCATGATGAGTTGGCATTTAAAAGCCATAGGTTTTAAAGTTTACCTTGCCATTACCAAGGAATCTTACCTTAGTAATAACAAGCATATAGAGGCCAATGCACTAGCCCTAGAGGCACTTAGAAAATCACTTAGTAAAGAATATTTAAATATAGTTTCTCATTGTGATTCCGCCTTTACAGTGTGAACATCTTGACCTCTCCAAAGTTTCAATTGCCAGTCCAAGTGGAGAAGGAATCTAGTGGAGAATAGTCCGACCAATGTTGCTTCATGGTTCAAGAGAATGACTCCCTTGAGGTACATTCGGATACTCAACTAGTGCTAGTTCTTCTTGTGATGAATATATTGATGCCGATGCATTAAATGAAGAACTTTTCATTGTTTGTGAAAAACTGTTAGAAAAATATAAAGCTTTGAAAAAGAAAAGTTTTGAACTTAATAAAGAAAATGAGGATTTAGTTTCAAAACTTGATGTGGCTTTGCAAGAGAAGATTGAGATTTCAATTGAACGTGACTCATTGAAATCTCAACTTGAGCTTGCCTCAAATGAAAATAAAATTTTAAAAAATAAAAATGATTGTGAAAATGTTTGAAGAAAAATAAGACTTTAACTTCAAAACTTAATTTTGTTATAAAAGATAATGAATCTTTGAAAATGAAAATTGCTTTAATTTCAAAGGATTTAGATTTGGTTTCTAAGAAAAACATTTCTTTGAAAAATGATATTGATTCACATGTTTGCCATACTACTATAGTTTCACCTTCTAGTGTTTCATTTGCATACTCCACTTTATCTTCAAGTGTTAAAAATGATATTTGTGTTTTGAAGAAAAGTGTTGATTGTTTGGGCTCCACTTTGAGCCAATGTACCATGAACCACACACGTTTGGAATCCATTTTTTGCAAGAAACAAGTTCTACCTATGCATGCACACAAACTATGACATACACATGCTCCTCACGTTCATACACACAACACTATGTATGCTCATGCGTACACTTGTACACATTGTGGACGTAAGGGCCACCTTGCAAAATTTTACTTTGATAGAATTAAAGATTCAAATTTTGCAAATAAATTTGTTTGGGTTAGGAAAGAAGCTAACCCCCATGGACCCAATAGAGTATGGGTACCAAAATTCACTCCTATTTTATTTGATGTAGGTGTGGGCTCTCACTCGACGTGAGAGTATTGGTGCCTTGAGGTGGTTGCGTTTCCGAGCTAAACGATGACTATTTTGGATGCATCACTTTCAAGAGAAGTTTGGTGGGAGGACCACCTTGGTTTGGAGATCTAGAAATTACCTCTAACGGTTTTGGTAACTATCTCTAACTCTCATTTATGTTTACATGCTTTCATATGATTAATTTTTAGCATGTCATGTTTTTATGATTATTATGTTAAATGTCATGATAATTAAATTTGTGACATACATGTATAGTATTTGAGATACGCCCATGTTCATATGGATTATTACTTTTTTATTCTCACTTTAGTTTAGCTATCGTTTATATCATAACTCTAAACATGTGCATTCATATAATGATCATATTAGCTTATGTTTTGTTTCTATGCTTCATGATTTGATTACATGTTTAGATGTAGCTTTCATTAAAACTTGTGTATATACTTGTACAACTAATGAGCCACAAATAGATTATTATATGTTTGTGCCTAAATGCTTATTTGTACTCATTAGATGTACTAGTATAACCTAGTTTTGATGATTCATGCATTTTGACTTGTATTCTCTATTTTGGACATATTTTCATGATGATGTGCTTTAGCTTCATGTATATGTTAATTTTGTCAAAACTATTGAATATACATGTATAACCTTGAGTCATTTGCCTTTCATGCAAAATCTCTTTATGAACTCAATTGTGTTTGGATATGTATGTATACTTCTAATTTAGATATAACATACATATGCCTTGAAGTTTGAATTAGTTTGTGAAAATTAAATTTTCATGTTTTACATGTTTACAAAGGAATATCATATTGAGTTTTATTGTCTATTCCCATGATTTTGTGATTACATGATTTTTACACTCTATGTTTGATGTTTACTCATGATTTGTTTTCATGAGATTATATGTGCTTTATTGCTATTTGAGTGTTAATGATTGTTTGATTTTCATACTTTCATGGATATATTCTTATTTTATTCCTTACTTGAAGGATTTCGTACTAGTTTTCAAGTTTATCATAAAACTAGTTGCGTAGTTCTTCATTTGGTAGAGTTTTCAATTATGCTAAAATTATTTTCAAACTTATTTTTTTTTAAAACCCCTACCCATTAATGGGTGGTTCGATGGGCGATCATGCCTTGTATGCTTAATTGAAAATTATTTTTAATTGTGCATGAAAGGGAGGTATTTATGAGTTATACACTTATTCCTCGTTATATTTTCAATTGGTATCACAATTGATATTTATCTTGTATACTCATATTTGTTTCTATATATGTATGCTTTATACATATATATGTGTTTTGATTGTGCTTACTATATCTTTATATCTTTGAGCACAAATTTACTTATGCTAAGCTTGATTTAGTCCTTAATGACAATTATTTTTCAAATTGGTATCTTATACAAGCTTATGCACCGTTTTTATTGGTATTTCATAAAGGGGAGAAAATTCATGTTTTACCTTTCAATCGGTTTTGTTTACCATTGGTATCTTACTCCCACTCTTTATATTAAAAAATGATATCTTAGTTTTCATTTGGTTTCCTATGCTCCTAATGAAAATTATTTTCAATTGGTATATGTTTCATTTTCAATATTGGTATCAAGAATATTAAATTAATATTATTCTCTAATTGGTATCTCTATTGCAAAATAATTTTAGTGTTTAACCAAAAAGATTGGTTTATATTTTTCAATTGGTATCAAAAGTGTAAAATATTTTCAATCGGTACAAATTTTTACAATTGGTATCAAGATTACCTATATGTTTATATTTTTCAATTGGTATCATAATGTTTTGATTTGTATTGCTTATATGTAAGGGAAGCTTAACATCTTCTCTATACATATATACCTTTATTGTTTGATTTATGCAAAAAAGGAAAAATATTATTTATGCCTTTATTGTTTGTACCCCTTTGTTGATGAATTGACAAAAAGGGGGAGAGATATTTTGGAGTTTGATATATGCATGTTTGTTTATATGCATATTTGTTTAAATTTGTTATCTTTTACCATTGGTATCAAGAGCATCTTTTGTTGATATCAAGAGCTTTTATTGGCATCAAGAGCAACATTTCTTTAAGAACATTTTTATTTTAAAATTGGTATCAAGAACATGTTTATTTCATTGGTATCAAATATCATGTTTATGCATATTTATGTTGAGCATTCATGACATATCTTTATTGTTTATTTCTATGCATGAGTTAAGGGGGAGCTTCTATGAAGCTTAACTTTAATCCATACATATATAACTCCATGAGTTTTGTCATCATCAAAAAGGGGGAGATTGTTGGCCCAGAGGCCCTTCACTCTAGTTTTGATGATGATTAACTCATGAAGTTATAGTTTACTAATAATCTTGTGATATTTAGTTTCAGATATTTGATCAAGATATTAGTAGGTGATTAGCTTCAACAAAGGTGTTTTTGGAGCTTTCACATGGTGATTCAAGAGCTCGAGCGTCAAGTTCACATCTAGCACTCAGTTGGAGTCAAGCTCGGTGGATCACGTTTGGATCGAGTCAACCTGGAGACGGAGTTCTACAAGAAGACATCGGTTTGTTCAGTTAAGATTTTGTTTAGATCATTATAAAGATTAGATAGTGTTGATATGCTTAAGTTCACAATACACACACAAGTTTAAAGTTTCATGTTTTGGTTTTTTCGGTTTAACCGATCTTGCTTTTCATGTCAAAAACATAGTTATAATATCTTTCATGTATATTGGATTCTATCCATATACACCAAGCTTAAAGTTCTTTAAATATCATGTTTTGTATTTACATGTGTTTTGAAAAAATCGGATTTCCATTTCAAAAATTCAAGTTTTGAAAAATACGGTTTTTGGTTTAAGGCAAAATTTTAATATCACAAAAATGGTTCAAATTGTTTTGAAATATGTGTTGATTTTTGTCACACATATTTGTATTTCAAAGATCTTATAAGAACATATTTTTATGAAATTTATGTGTATTTTATGGGATTTTTTAGAAGGCAAAAACCCAAGTTTTTAATCCCTAAAATTCTGGACTGGCTATCTGCCGGTCGACCGAGGCAGAAGTCGGTCGACTGGACCGGTCGATCGACGTGCACAGAATGTTCATGCAGCCTTAGGCTGGAGGCCGGTCGATCGGGTCAGTCGACTGCCAGAGAGCTTCTGCTCTCTGGAATGGCCCCGGTCGACCGCCCGGTCGACCGGCGAGAGCTCTGCTCTCTGTATCCAGCTCCGATCGACCGGCCAGAGAGCGTTGCTCTCTGGATCCAGGCCCGGTCGACCGAGCGGTCGACCAGTGGGCTCAACGGTCATAAATTTGACCGTTGGCCGGTCGACCGGAAGGGCAATTTTGCCCTTTGCCTGCTTCCAACGGGCAGATTATTATGGGGCTATAAATACCCCATATTTGAGTTGATTTTCAACAAGTTTTTCAAGAGCAAAAATTCTCATTCTTTCTAGTATTTAATAGCAAGTTTTCAAAAGAGTTTTTGGGTTTAAAAGATCATTCTTTATTTGTTTTTAAAGTGTTGGAATTTCAAAGAAAAAAGAGTCTTTTGGGAATTGGTTTTTGATCTAAATTTCTATATCTATTTGGAGATTTTTTCAAGTGATTTTCTTTGTTCAAAACACTTTAGTTTCTCACACTTGAGCTATCATATCTATCCTATCTATAGGATCTTTGTTTTATGAAAAAATTAGTTTGTAGTTGTTGATACCACCAAGTGTTGTAAACCCTTATCTTTGCTTGGCTTTGTGCCTTTCCTCTAAGTGTAGAGGAGGTTGTGTAATTGGGTTTGGTATCCCTCTAAGTGTAGAGGTGATTGAGTTTGTTGGTATCCCTCTAGTGAGAGAGGTTGATCTTGTGTTAGCTTTGTGCCTTGCCTCTAGTGAGAGGTTGTATTTGTTGGAGAGAGGAGTTGTGTACTCCCGGTTGTATTTACCCAAATTCTCAGTGGAGGTTCCCTGTGTGGGAAGTCTTGTGTGGAAGAGTTAGTGGAAATCCTTCTGTGTGAAGGCGGGGACGTAAAGCTGGGTGCTCGAACCTCGAAACATATCCTTGTGTTTGCGTTTGATCCACTTTTCTAACTCTCTCTTTCTTATATTGTGTCTTGCATCATTTCATATTGTTCATATCATTTATAGGCTTGGTTTGTTTGTGTGTCATACTTGTGTTAACCAAGAGAGCTTCATATAGCACCTCAACTCTTATTCAGAGGAATCAAGAGGAGTTAGTCCAGAGCCCTTCACCGGAAATTCGGCTACACTCTTTGGTTACACTAAGTGTGTTGCAATTAGTTTTTAAATTCCGCATTATTTGTCACTAGATTAGCCTTACACCTATTCACCCTCCTCTAGGTGTACTTTCAGAATAGTCTCTTCCATGTAGACATCAAGCTCCGTCTTTATAGGCTCATTCTCAACAGTTTGAACAAATTGTATGAGCCTACTTTTTTTCTTGTCACCAACCTTGCCACTTCTTGCAGTTGAGAATTTGAAGCAATTTCATGCCTATAAGTTTGATCTTTCGATACATATTCTTTGTAGAGTCTCTTTATCCCACTTAAGATTTCATTTGCGTGCACCCTACCATGATCACCATTTATCAAATCAAACAAATAAATAATTGCAAGCATTTTGTATCTTGGATCAAGAAATGTAGTCACTGCAAAAATTTTATTAGACATATTCCAATACACATCAAACTTCCTCCTCATTTCAAATGCCATAGCCACAATGGTATCATCGCCACTCTTTTTCCATTCAATCAAAAGCAATTAAATTTCACAAAGCTCTTCAAATAAAAGATTGCATGTGGGATATTTTAGTGCCGGAGAGGAGTTTAGTTGCTTCATGAAAATGCTTCAAATATTTGCTTAAAGTGTCAATATGATTCCACTCTTGATCCGATTGACAATGAACATATTTGTCATCTCTAAGTGCAAATCTACTAAAAGCAAGTTTGTCCTTCAAAATATTTTCTAACATGATAAAAGTAGTATTCCACCTTGTGCAACAATCAAGAGAAAGAAAGCTTTTGATTTTCCAAATTAACTTGGTTAGCGACATGATAGAGCTTTTCGCTAATTTGTGGTGGCATTGTCAAATACTTAACACTAAGGCTCACCTTTTCAATAGCTTTACTGATAGTTTTTAAATCACTTTGAATAACAAGATTGATAATATGAACCCACACCTCACATAAAAGAAAACACCATTATAAGGAAGAGAGTTTTTAAGACGGTCTCTTGCCAACCTTAATGCAACATCATTAGCCTTATCATTATCAACTGTGACCGTTAGCACCTTATCATGAAGATTCCATTCAAGCAAGCGATCCATAAACACATTACAAATGTCAATACCGGTAGAATCATGAACATTTATAAATCTAATTAATCTTTGTTGTAAACTCCAAGATTCATCAACAAAATGACTAATAATACACAAATAAGACTTGTTTTGTGAAAAACTTGTCCATTTATCCATTGTGAAGCACATTTTAATGGAGGAATTAGCAAACAAATCAAACAAATTCTTCTTGTCTTCCGCATAAATCTCCATGCACATTTTGGTGATGGTTGTACAAGACGGAATATGATGTGCTTGTCGGAAAGAAAGCAAATAATCCCGAGTAAACACATATTCCGCATAATTAAATGGATATTCATGAGCAATAATAGCTTTGACAAGAATTTTTTTACTCCTTTCATCATCAAATTGAAAATTTTGAAGTATTAAAGTTTCATCTCCTTTTTTACAGCGGCTTGTATCAATTGTTGGCGGATATCAACCTTTTTCTTCTTAGGGCATGCCTTTAAGTGGTTCTTAAAGTGTGTGGTTTCATGTTTACTATTTACATTAGCTTTGAAACCACAATGATTATATTTAGCCATTTTTATCGAAGTAATCACCTCTTTTCATGTACTTCTGTCTTTATTTCTTTATTAAATTTTGTAAAATTGTTCCACACTGCAGAGGTACACTTCTTATCTTTTTTCACAACAACACTATTAGAAGTAGATTGGAGGTGGTGACAACATCTACATCTTGCTGAAGCGAAACCGAAGGGGAATCGGACATGATTATAGCTCACTATTCATAACAAAAAAAGACCCAATCAATATTTATGACAAATACTATCATGTTGATAAAAAAAAATTACTATCAACTATTTTCATTTAGGCGATTCGAGGATTCACACAATCATCCACACAATTCTCAAAGTGATAAAGAAATTATACCTCCAAGAGCCTTTAAAAGAATTGGATTTGGAATCCTCCTACGAAGCTAGCTAGAGTAATACTCCTACAAAATTCATGCAAACAACCGAATTAATGATGCTGCATTTATAAATCATTTAGCAAACAAAGAAAGTATCATCAACAACAAAAAGGTTCCAAATTTTACTAATGATTAATCAAATGATCCAAAGTCTAACAAGAACAAGAAAAATCTTAGAGCATGAGGCCTCAATCTCCACCAGATTTACCAAAAAATGATATCAAATCCCAGCAAACCACACTGATTGATCCACCGAAACTAGCAAACTCATCAATACTAATTTTAATTATTAAGTGCTATTTAAGTTCTACTCCTTTTTATGTAACATCAATGAATCAATAAAAGCTTAAAGAACTAAAATTAAAGTCTAAGATCTGATATTAACTTATAGTAAGTGCGGATTTCTGGATCCATATCCGATTTTCAAAATCCAACCGTCATCCGAAACCATATTCGAATAAGTTTATCCGAATTCGAATTCGAATTCGAATTCGACGGATGCAGAACTTTTGCATCCGAATCCGGGTAATAGGCGGTTGCGGATGCGAATTTCAGCCAGATATCCGGATCTGATTGCACCCTTACTCGAGACTGAGTCCTAAAGTGGGGCTGTTTGGTTTCAAGGAAGTGGGCGGAAGTGAGGAAGTGTGAAGTATTATTTCCATTTTCGTTGTCTATCCAAACATCAGAAAAGGAAAATGAAAAAACCTTTTTCCTTTTCTCTTTTTCCTTTTACACAACCATTTTCTCACTTTCAGGATATTACAGTTAATTTTATCATTATGTAAATCTCATTTGTAGTAAGTTTTATCTCAAAACAGTTAATTTTATGATCATGTTATTTTACTTGCTTTCTAATTATAGTCCAAATTTTTTTATAATTAATTTTTATTTTAATATTATTTTACGGTCAACTTTGTGGTCAATTTTTTCACTTTCACATTACTAACCAAATACCGAAAAACACAATATACTTTTTCACTCTCACTTCCCAACTATCAACCAAACAACGGAAAAAATACACACAAATTCTCATTTTCCAATAGGATAAAAACATACTTCCCACTTCCTCGCTTTCGCCCACTTCTTTGAATCCAAATAGCCCCAGTGTGAACTTGTAACACTGAATCTAGTTGACTACAAATTTGGATTGGTAAGCCTCAACGACGAGCCTGAACTATGAAATTAAATCTATAGGGCATCGAGATTGATTTTAGACAGTTAGATTATCATAACAAATCATTGTTCTAGGAAAAAAATAAAGTAAATTAAAAAAATTCAAATCATAATAAGATTTGTGTATTCAGTCATTTTTATTGATCGATAAATGAATCTCTCGCTCTCTAAAAACCCTAGAGGGGGAAGCCGCACTCTCGGCTGCTTCTCCCCTCATCTCTCTTTGTTTCTCTAGTTAGGGCTTTTCTCTCTCCTGATTGTGAGAGCGTGCTATAGAGAATTTGATGAGATAAAATTTGAGATTGGGGATGAGTTACGGCAAGGGCTACCCTTGTTCATCTTTGTAGTTGGGAAAAGAAAGCGCACGAGACTTCGTGCGATCTCAAATGCTAGAGATGACTAGCGATCCTAACTATCTCGATTTCCCCTTACGATATCACCTTCTCTCTTGTGGGGCTATTATGAATATTCATGGAAGCGAGTTATGTTTAGGTTTGCTAGCAGAAGATCAATAATTTCACCGATGAGTTCTTTGACAGCGATGGAGGTACTTGATACTCATCTAGGATTTGGATCTACAAGAGGGTCGGTCATCATTTTTTCTCTAATTTTCATTCCGATCAGTAGATTCAATCAATCTGAGTTCTACAAGAGGATCGACTTTGTTTCGATCAGTGGATCAATTGATTCAAGTCTATGAGTTAATGATCTGCAGAGATATCAAATGTTTTATTTGTCCGACATTTTCTTTCGAGTAGTAGATCTGACGAGATGGATGGTGCTTCTTCAAGGCAAATCTTAAAACTTTTTTCCAAGTTAATGCTATTCTTGTGGGGAGAGAGAGAGTGAAAAATATTGTTGGTAGAGTTTTTAAACTCATTGGAGATAACCAAGAGAGAGGAACATGAGTACAAGCGGGTTCGTGCAAAAAGTTGACAAATCTATGCAAGTTATGCACAGATCAGTTGACTAAAAGAAGTGTTAGTCGACTGATTAGTTGACCAGTAGCTTGGATTAGTCGACTACTAAGATCACTCAATTTTGTTTTGGGGTGATTAATCAACTGCTATGTTTTGCCTAGTCGACTATTAGGTGGTTAGTCTACTACTATGTTTGGCCTAATCGACTACTGCAGTTAGCTAACTTTCTATTGGAGAGGATTAATCGACTACTAAAATTGAACTAGTTGACTAATGCGACCAACCTGGCATTTTCGAGTTTGATTCTGAATTCGTTTCTGATCCAAATTCAGATTTATTGGTTTTCTTTCCTTCGAATATTCTTTGGCTATATAAAGAGGGATTTGTCCCTAGTATTTGTATCCTGTAATTGTTGATTAATAAGATCTCTCTCCCCCTTCTGCCCTGAGGACATATGCAATTGCCAGACCTTGTTAAATCTTTGTGTTTTATTTTTACTTTCTTACTCTTTGTTTGTTCTTGCTATATTTGTGATTGTTCTCTGGTGTGCAACAATCCCCTGGGGGTTCCTAACAAGTGGTATCAGAGTTTTTCAAGTTTCGATGAGGAATTTTTCGTTCGGGTGGAGCAAATCGCTTTGGAGACTGTGTACAATTTCGTTTGGAGGTAAAGATATGATCTTTTCTATTTAGATTTGTTTTCACTAATTATTTTACGCACTGCTTTGACGAATCTACTGAGGAGATGGGCAGAGATAGTCAATCCCAGGTGAAAACTATAAATAGTCATTCGTCAAAGATTGACGTGGTGAAGTTTGACGGCACAAACAATTTGATATATGGAGATACGAAGTGATGGATGCTCTAACGGTATTAAACCTCAAAGACCTCTACGTTTGAAAGAACAGCCAGAGGAGACATTCAAAAAGGACTGAAACAAGATGCATAGTACAACGTATGTCATCATAAGATCTTATTTAACACAATGTATCATATACCATGTGATGACTAGACTTCAGCGAGGAAGATATGGGAGATGCTTGAGAGCAAATACCTTACCAAGAGCATTAAGAATCGCTTGCACCTGAAGAGGAGACTTTATCATTTTCAATTGAAGAAAGAAATCTCGATCGGTGAACACATGAATAACTACATGAAGCTTCTTGTGGACTTAGCCAACGTGAATGTGGTGATAGAGGAGGAGGACAAGGCATTAATTCTTTTGAGTTCTCTTCCTCATGACGATTACGAGACCATCATTCTCATCCTAATCAACGGTAAGCAATCCCTTGGCTATAATGAAGGTTTTTCTACTTTTATTAATCATGAATTGAGAAGAAAGAAGAAAGAATCTTCCAATAGTACATCGGTAGAAATGTTGACAAAAAGAGGCAGGAGTTCCAGTCAAAAGGGTAAAGGTGATCGTGGTAGATCGAATTCCAGAGCAGATTTTAGAGATCTGAAGAAGAACCAGTGTGCCTGTAACACCACGATCCCACGGGTGCGGAGACGTTACTGCGACGTATATACGTAGGGCAAAAATACCCTCACATATATATGCTAAGCATCATTACAGGCAGGAATCAGAGTACGAAAGCACATTGGTAATATACATTTCAATAAGAAGAGTACAAGTACACTGTTATCACAAAGCATGATTCAATATTACATAAATATTGTATTACCAAGAGGCGCAAAAGAATGAATTACAAGTAGATATACAATATTGAACAGTATAAAAGGTGCTCACGAGCTACAACAAGGAATCTCTAGAGCCGAGAAGGAGGGGCTGGAAGAAAAAGACTCCGAGGGATCTACTATGATACTGTTGCGCACTCTGATCAACAATAGTAAGTCCACAGGCTCCAAGCTCCAGCATCTGAACATGCAGGTCCAGGGTTGTCAGAAAATAACCCAGCGAGTACGTAAAATAAAGTCAAGTGGCCTGCACAGACAAGCATACGTGTATCAATAAATTCAATTGGAAGACATATGTCGAAAATCGTGTCGTGAGCATAGGCACACGCAAACATGATCTAAGGCATCAAGTAAAGCGATAAATACAAGTATGGACAAAACTAGTTATACAAGCTAATACTTTGGATTCATGAGATTGATACGTCAAAGATATAATCCAAATAAGAAAGCCCTCTTATATATATTATATACCTCATGTCACCATCATCTGAGTTTATACAATATGAGTTGCCCTCAGTGTAACAGAATAAGAGAATAACATGTACAGATACCGTGAAGTATGTCAGGTACTCAAGTCATGTAGACAAGGAAGAAGTAGTAAATATAAATGGTAACCAAGGAATTCGTATACAACCAGGAGCAAGCAAGTCAGAAGATTAAGTATAATATCATCAACATTACATCAAGCAGGGGCAAGCAATATAAACCAAAGAGTAAACAAGTCAAGAGAGAGTAGCACGGACATGGTTTTACATAAGTGGCAAACAGGGTACTATAATTATTATAGTAATAGTGGTAATAATAATATTAATAAGTGCAAATAAGGGCAAAACCAGTTGTACAAACTCAATTAACAGATTCATGAAGCTAGAATGTCAAGAGAATAATCCAAATAAGAAAACCCTCATATATATACCTTACACCTCATTTTACCATCAACAGAGTATATACAACTCGAGTTGTCCTTAGAATGCTAAAACAATATAAAGCCGATAAAGCGCAAAAAAATGAAATCTAAATTAAAATTTGATGAATGCAAAATTCGATAATGCAGTCCTATTATTATATTATGATTGGGACTCGTCTAATTTGTATGCCTCGGTATGCGTCCCTTTCCACATACCTTCACATACAAATTAGAGAGTAAGTTATCTGAAAACTGATAGAGCTCAATGAACCATGTTTAGTCTGGGTCCCGTGCTTGCCTGGGACAGGTCCAGGAATATCAGGTATTGAGCCGGAGCATACCGCTAGGTCTCAGGACTTACTGATCGCCCGAACGGGAGAAAAAGAATAAGAGGAGCATCGCAGACCCCTTAGGAATAGGCTTAGGGTTTGTGCATACCCGATAGGAAAGAATGAACATGTGGGGATTAGGGTGCCAGTACACCCCAACGAAATCACTGGTGGCCGCCAGATGATCCCATAAGAATGTGATCACGCGTGACACTATAAGGCCATTATAAATAAGGAACGAAATCAGGACCAATCAGTTTCCCCCAACCCGGTGTAAGTTGTCTATTATAATATTATACAATAACAAGCAACAAAAGCACGACACAGGAGACACAGTACAGGAGACTCAGGTATTCAAGAGTATAAGGGTTCAGGTGTACAGGGTTACAAGAGTATCCAGAGATACAAGAGTTCAGAAGTACAAGGTCGTGGATACTGTACATATAACAGGAGCAAGAGAGAAAGTAGATAACCAGGCGGGTGTCGCAACACAAGTAAAGTATACAGTACAAATCACACACAGAATACGATAGAATACGAGATCACTATATCGAGCGTCAGATGAAAGGAAGCAGTATAATAGTATGACAGTCATAATATTATAATATTATGAAAAGAGGATAGGTATATGATAATGTCGAGTGTTAGATAATTAGCAGATTGAGCAACTTGATATAGGAAAACATATTATTTAAATATTTCAAACTCTTCACAATCATAACTAAATATTAGATTAAGCTATTAAATAGTTATGTGGGGCCGAGCAAAGCGAAGGCGTGTCTAGACATATAACAATAATAATAATTACTATTAAATAATCAAGCGAACAACCAAGTGGAGCTAAGTAGGGCTAGAGCGAAGCTAGCGCACAGTGTCAGATACTATCACGCTCGGCGTGGTTACTGCTCACGGTGAAGCAAGCATATGAATGCTATGCTAGTGCATGTGACAAAGTCACGCTCACGGTGTAACTTCACTCGGACGGAGTTAACAGTAAGACGCTGAGTGTTAGGCTCGCCTACCAGGCGAAGCGCGAGAGACCCAGAGAGTCTAAGTCCGAAGACTGAGAAAAGCCCGGAGGCTAAGCCCGAAGGTTGAGTAGAAAGCCTGAAGGCTAAGTTCGAAATCTATATCTGGTACATGAACCTGCACAAGTGTTAGTACCAACACATGCGCACACACACACGCACGCACGCGCACATGCACACACACAACAAGCAAGAGAATCGCAATGCAGTTAAGCTTGAGGCTATACAATCACAGGCACATATACAAGCATTCATCACATGATTACTATATATATAGTCCCAGACACTCGGCCACATACATGTACAAGTATTACGCTACCCAATATACAACATACGTACAAACACCCAGACACAATGCTTCTCAATACAAATATAGTCACAAGAATCCAATTAAAGTACAATACATGTTCAAGTATCAAACACATCATACGCCCAATACAAAGGTGAAGGTACTCGCCTAACAGAGTCTGGACATGAATACTAGGGCATGGGTAACACCTGACCAAGAGAGAAAGAGGAGAAAGAGACTGAGAGAGAAACAAAGAGAGGAGAGAGAAAACCTATGAAAGAGAGAGAGGACAGAGACAGAGAATAGAAAGGAGATATGAGAGAGAGAGGCAGAGATAGGAGAGAGAAAAAGGGAGAGCAAACCCTAGAAATAAGGAAGGATAGAGAGAACAGATAGAGAAGGAGAGACTGAGACCGAGAGGGAGAAGAGAGGGAACAGCAGGAGGCTGGTAGCCGACTAGAGGCAGCAATGGCTAATCAACAGTGAACAGGGAGAGAGAGGCGAAAGGAGAGTGGAGAGAGAAGGAGGGAGAGAGTAGGGCAGAATGTGAAAGAGATCTAGAGAGAGGAGGAAAAGGGATTGTAGAGGGAGGTGGCATGGTTGGCAGGTGATCGGAGATGAGGGGAACCCAGAGGAGGTGGTGGCAGCGCCTGGAGGTGAGAGAAGGAGCTAGGGATGGCCAGGGGTGGTAGATCATAGGAGGAGAAGGTGGTTCGGGGGTGTTGGACTGGTCGACGGAAAACAGGGCCGTCAGATCAACGCTAGCGTGGCCAGTTTTGGCTGGAGAAGGAGGAGAGGGAGGAGAGGTTTGAGATAGAGAGATAAAACTGAGAGAGGGAGTTAGAGGGCAAGAGGGAGAAGGATCGACTGCCGAGGATGTTGTTGGCCAGTCGAGGGGGGTCAGGGCCATCGTCGGGCTTTGGCGGCACTGGGTCTCATCAGGGAGCCGCCAGAGAAAAGGAAAGAGGGAGATAGTGAGTGGACTGAGAAAAGAGAGTGGGAGGAATAAGAGGAGAGAGGGGTAGATATTTAGAGAGGTGAGGGATACGTGGCATGGGCGCAGCCCGTGGGAGAGAAAACGCGGGGCTATCCTGGGGAAGAAAAGAAGAGAAGAAGAAAAAAGAAAAAGAATAGGAAGGAAAAATAAAGGAAAAAGAAAGGAAGGGAGAAAGGGAAAAGGAAAAGAAAAAGGAAAGAAAGGAAAAAGAAAAAAATAGGAGAAATTGGAAAAGAAAAGGAAGGAGAAAAGAAAATACTAGGGAAAAATATCTGGGCAAAATCCAGTCTCTGAAAAATATAGAAAAATATCGGAAACTCAAAAAATAAAATAATTCAGTAATTCCCCAAAAATTCTCTAAAATAGAAAATATCATTCTGAGGAACAATATGAAATCAGATTCAAAATATTCAATACAGTTTGCAAATTAAAAATCCTAGAATCAATTGACGATACTGATGGACACCAATTTAGGAAATTTGCAAACCAAATAAGACAAATTCCAGAAAATTGTGCAAAATTCAAAATATTGAAATATAACATTTAAAATTAAAACATGCCAAATCTAATTACCAAGAAGGTTAAATCAAGTAAAATCACTGAACGAAAGAGATCGGGTCCTGGTTCGGACTCAGGCTAGCTCTGGTCCACAAAGCACTATTCTGATATCAAATATAATAAAAATAATAACAAAAGAAAAATAAATACGAGAAAAATAAAAAAATATGAGCAAAAAATCATGACACGTATCTGAATACGTATTCTGTGGACGGGGTGTTACATACTATCCACCTTATAAAAATTTCATTCTCGAAATTTCGATAAGGAGAAAATAAACACGGAAGAGATGGAACAACATGAAAGAGGAGAAATGGTTGGAGAAGATTGTTCATCCAAGGTAAAGTAGAAGTTCAAAGATGGAAGGGACGAACACAAAAAAGATATCAGTGGACGATAATAGCATGAAAAGTGAGGACAAGGGAAGATTACTAACTAAGAACACGAAAAATCGGGGACAATGGTTACGAGTGGCATCTTCAGGGTCTACACTTAGGGAATCAGGCTGCCTTCAGGAGATCAGTCGGGACAATCAATCGATGTTCTGTGTCCAGGGTGCCCCTCTAGCATCAAGGAATATGGTCGCCTGCAGTTTTCTGATATCCGCTTTGTCTTCTAATATCTGTTCTCAGAGTAGAGCCAACAAATTTGTGATGTTGGAGTTCGGTCTGCTACTGTCGACTTCCATCATACCCTAGAATATCCTTATCGATTGTCATTCTCCTTGCTGGAACTGTTATGAGAAGTGTTAGGACCGTTACGATTACCTCGTATTCCCATACTGAGTTGGACGAAAGGATGATAGAAAGGAGCCAGAAAGTGAAAGGACAGAAGCATTTGGAGTTCAAGGAATGGATATCAAGAAGGAAATGGATAACTTCATACTTGTAATTGGACATGCGCTCCAATTGCAAATTAATACCACATTAATCTACCAACTGGTTATACTGAAGATGTGAGAGCCTAGGTTCTCATACCATCTTATAACACCTCGATCCTGCGGGAATAGTTACTGTGATGTATATAGGTAGAGTGAAAATACCCTCAAATATATATGCTAAGCATTAGTACAGGCAGAAATCAGAGTACGAAATAACAGCGGAAATATACATTCCAATGAAAAGAGTACAAGTTTACTATCATCATAGAGCGTGATCCAATATTACATCACCAAGATACACAAAAGAATAAATTACAAGTAGATATATAAGAATGAACAGTACAAAAGGTGTTCACGAGCTTTAACAAGTGATCATTAGAGCCGAGAAGGAGGGTGTAACCCCCGACTCTAGATGTACGTGTCATATTATCAGCACTCGATATGGTGTACGTACTTGATTTGAACTTTCTGATATTCATACTGAACCAATTTCATCTTCAGATAATATTTTAAATTTTTCAGTTTTTTTTGAAAATTTTGAATTATTTTGGAAAATCTCTGAATTCGGTGTCCACCAGTACCGCTAATCGACTCCATGATTTTAAATTTACAATCAGAGTTGAATTTCAAGAATCTACTTTAAAATTATTTTTTAAGATCATATTTTCTATTTTAGCATTTTTTGAGAGATTTTTCTTAATTATTCAAAAATCTGGTCAAACCGGTGTCGACTGGTATCACCAATTGATTTCAGAATTTTTAATTTACAAACCAGACTGAATTTCTTGAACTGATTTCACATTATTTTTTCGGGTAATATTTTCTGTTTTACAACATTTTTTGAGAACCATTCGGAACTAGTCAAATTTTAACCCAATTATAATATTAATTAAATAATACTTAATTATTCTTCTTTCTTTTTCTTTTTCTTCTCTCTTCTTCTACACGCTTCCCCCACCGACTTACTCCCCACTGTCCTCTCTCTCCTTTTCCCTTTCTCTTTAATCTCTCTCTCTCTCAGTCTCTTCCTCACACTATCCCTCTCTCAATTTCTCTGTCTCTCTCTAACTCTGTCTCCAGTTCACTCCACCTCTTCGCACATCTCTCTCCCTCTCCCCTGCCCACCTGGCCGGTGCTGACTGGCATGCCGGCCACCACGCCGCCGGTTCGGCCAAGGCAGGCCAGCCTCCTTTCCCTTTTGTTATCTCTCTTTCTTTCTTTTCTTCTCTCTCTTCTTCCACTTCTTCTTCTACATCTCCTTCCCTCCTCTGGCCGACCACTCAGCCTCACCACCGTGTCGCCGTTTGCCGAGCCTCACTGTCGTCCTGGCCACGCCGGACTGCCTCCATCGAGCCACTACCACTTCTTCTCCTTCTTTTCCCTTTTCTTCTTCTCCTCTCCTCTTCTCTCTCTCTCTCTCATCTCTTACTTCTCTCTCTTTCACGCGTCGCTGGTAGGCCATCGCTGCTGGGGACTTTAGGTGGTCATGCTGCAGCCGGCATGCTAGCTAGGCCGCAACCCTTTTCCTGCAGATCCCCTCTCTTCCCTCTCACCATCTATCTATCTCTCTCCCCCTATTGGATCTAAACCCGTTAACACGCACCCAAACCAAATAACCCACATCCATTTAACTTAAATCATTGGGTCTGGGTTATTGAATCGGAACCCGACCCGTTAGCAACCCAAACCCAATCCATTATAAAGGCAATTTTTCATAAAACCCCAGATAATCTAGATTATTTACATTTTTGACCTTTTTATTACAAAACTAACCTATTTGTATTTATTTTAGTGTTTGGGTGATATTTTGAGCATCCGGAGTCCGATTTGGATGATTTTTAAGCTGTTGCAATGGAGTAAGATGAGCTACATTTTGTAACAACTATGTGAGTGTTTTTCTTTTATAATATATATCATTATGTTAAATAAAATTGAGTTATTAATTTATTTAAACTGTGAGTATTGTTTCGTAAAACATGTAAATAGTAAATTACTATAAATATAGATGTGTTAGTGGTTACTAATATGTTATGGTAATTCTTGCTTTACGATAAACATGTAGATGAATCATTTATATATGTTGAGTGATTATGAAACAATGAATAAAAATAATTTCATAATAATAACTAAATTAATAATTATTAAAATAGTTGTGAAGATTTGAAGATAAATAATTATCTATAATTTCTTTTTGGTATCGATCACAGTAATAGCATAAAAGTGGTATGCTAAATACTGATATATCTATAAATACATTGACATAAATTCATTTTCCTGACACTGTCGCCGTTACCTGAATAACCACTGATACTAGACACTGTCATGTCATGTTTGAGTATATTATTATGTCATGTGCTTGTATCACTGTTACACGGATACATTTTTTCCATGTGCTAGTATCATCATTACACGGACACTCTATTACTCTAAACATTGTTATTTCATGAAGACACTTGTTACACTTAACGCTATTATTTCATATACTTGTATACTTGTTACACGGATCCTGTGTTATACTGGATATTATTATTTCATTTGTATCTCACTGTTACATAAATTCACCTGTATACACGCGTTGATTGTTTCTGTATTTCTGTTGCATGGATCACTGTTCCCATTACATGGATATTCCTGTATTTCTATTCTGACTATTTCTTGCTACTGATATTGATATGATACTCCTGTTATTAGACATGAGTGCTATTGATATGCGATATGTGGAACTAAGTATCACATGGATCTAAGTCACGGGGGCCACCTCTAAAATCTCACATCTCTTATTTCCCTTTACCTTATTTCATGATATCAACAAAGCTCGTGTCTTATCGTATTACATTCACCATGCACTGTTCTTGTTCTTGATACTCAGTGTAGTTTAAATATAATAAATATAACATGGGGATGAGGGAGACTTGACGGTTGACTAGATCTTATCGGGTGGATATCATGGATCCACATTAGTCCCACTGCAGGGGATTGTAGGATCGTTGAGATGATGACTAATTGCGGAATTATCTCTTGTAGGCAACTATAGATCTGAAATAACTCAAGTCAACACAAATCTAAAACTAGAAGGATTAGCGTTAAGTAAATAAACAAAATAAATAACTTGCATGTAAAGGAAAACAAATCTCAGAAATTGACAAACGCAAACAAAGAGATTTATCCTGGTTCGGTCCTTATGACCTACATCCAGTCCCCAAGCCACCCGCTTGAGATTTTCCTTTAACCTTGATCTTGCCACCCAAAATCAA
The DNA here is from genome assembly GCA_038442645.1 of Agave tequilana. Classification (NCBI taxonomy): domain Eukaryota; kingdom Viridiplantae; phylum Streptophyta; class Magnoliopsida; order Asparagales; family Asparagaceae; genus Agave; species Agave tequilana. The sequence continues at coordinate 81,341 of JAVJIF010011223.1, read as the reverse complement.
TACAACATGTACACCACTTGTCGAATTCCCTTCGCCAAATCTGTACACCTTCTCTTCCACCAAGAGAACACCTTTTACCTTTGTACAACTGCCTCTACAACCAAGAAGCCTCCCGTGTACAATGATCACCTTGTACAACTTGCCTCTTCAACCAAGAAGCCTCCCGTGTACAATGAACACTTTGAGATTTACAACTCTTTTCCTATAGCCTTGGTACTGAATGTGTATGTGGATAAGGTTCAGTATAGGAAACAAGAACTTCAGAGAATCTTCACAATGGAAATGTCTTTTGGTGAAGAACTGAAGTGGGAAAAACAGTTTTCAGGTTTTCAGATTTTTGGCTTTGGAAAACTGATAAAATCTCTTGGTAATTGGCCTTTGGACTAACTACCCCTTATATAGCTGAAGACTAGGGTAAGTTAGGGTAGTTATAGGTGCATTTCGAATGTTTGAAACGTTGGAAAACGTTGCACAAAAGACCAACAGTCAGAAACTGTCCAACAGTCAGAACTGCCTATTAGTCGACTTGCTTTTTGAGTTAGTCGACTAACCTAGGCAAAATTCCTTCTATTAGTCGACTATGTTTGGGCATTAGTCGACTATGTCATGAAACGTTGGATTGACAGTTTCAGAATAACTGATTCAAGTCGACTGCAACTATCAATTAGTCGACTTGACCAGGGATTAGTCGACTAGGGGACTTGGATTAGTCGACTAAGTCTGATGCCAGAGAACAAACAGAGAGTTGGGTCTGTTTTTGACACAGTATTAGTCGACTTGGGTTTGGATTAAGTATGATTAGTCGACTATGTTGGAATGTAAGTCGACTAACAAGATATGATTTGTGTGTGCATGTCAAGGCTTTTTACATACTACTTCATATTTACAATCCACATCATATCAACTCTCTTTGGCACATCTTAATCATGTAGAACTCTTGATTCTTCATTTGTTAGAGCTCCAAATGAATTTGATCTTCACGAACGTCTTCATCGAAATAGGTTCCAACATTCTCCCCCTTTTTGATGACGACGCTTTGTGTGCACAAGTCCTCCCCCTGCAGAAAATATATTATCTTTTCCTCCCCCTGCAGAAATGGGTTATAACAGATAGAGAAATATTTTATTCTCCCCCTGCAACAAATATATTAGTACATATATACATAGTTGATCTTTATCAAATTATTTTATATGGTACCTGCAAGATAAACGTTAGTTGGTACTAAATATAAAAGATCATATCTAACCTTTAGGACTCCAAATCCATTTAGAATTTGGTTTCCACCTGTTAGTATATACATAATTGTAAGAATCACATATATCATGCATGTATGAAGCAATATATGTATTTTTATCATAAAAGCTTAAGTACTTAGGAATCCATATAAACTTACTTTTCTTATTCTTACTTTTTACAAAAGAACTATATGGATTACTATAATATGAAGATTTTGCAACAAATCCAATACCATGTTTATCATGTGACAATTTCTGAAAAGATAATAAATCATTTAATTTTTCTTTTCCTTTATTAAACTTAGTCACATTTTGCAAAAGATCTTCATATTTATTTTTGAAAACTATCATGTCTTTATCCAATATAGAAATCCTATCATTTAAAGACTTAGTTTCCTTTTTTAGAAAAATGTTTTCTTTTATAAACTTCTCATTTTCAGTTTTCAAAGATGATATGACTTTTTCAGTTTCATCTTGTTGAGAATTTATAGAAGAACATTGTAATGCATAAACAGAATTTTCCTGTAAAAGTTTCTCATTTTCTTTTAACAAAAATCTGTTTTTCAGTTTTTCATTTTTCAGATTCATAAATAACTCATTAAATGCATCAGAGAGTTCAGAAAACGATACCTCTTCATCTTCTATGACCATGTAACATAAGTTAACATGTTCAGTGGATTCTTCTTCATCAGAAGATGAGGAATCACTATATTCTGAAGATGCTTCGTAGTTCTTCTTCTTTCTGAACTTCTTACTCTTGTACTTATCTTTCTTCTTGAGCAAAGGGCAATCCATCTTCATATGTCCTGGTTTACCACAATTAAAACACTTGAATTTACCTTGCTTAAGAAATTTCCTGAACTTCTTTGAGAGCATTGCCATCTCCTCTTCGTCATCATTGTCCGTGTCGGAAGATGCATGGAAGGCGAGTTCTTTCTTCTTTGAACGGTGTTGTCTCTCTTGGTCCTTCTTTCTTTCTTCTAACTGCACTTCATATGCCATTAGATTACCGATTAGGTTTTCTAATGTCATAGTTGAGAGATCATTCGCCTCTTCAATGGCGGTTGTCTTCTTCTCCCATTCTGGTGTGAGTGCACGAAGGATCTTTCGAACTCTTTCGACTTGGGTGTAGTCCTTTCCAAGGGATGCAAGAGTATTGGTGATGTCGGTGAATCTTGTAACCATTTCGGATATGGTTTCATTCTCCTCCATTTTAAATAACTCAAACCTGTGGACAAGAACAGATATTTTAGATTCCTTAACTTTATTTGTGCCTTCGTGTGTTACCTGAAGAGTATGCCATATTTGATGTGCAGAAGTGGCTGTTGAAACACGGTTGAACTCTTCTTTGGTTAGGGCACAGAATAGAGCATTCATCGCTTTGGCGTCAAGGTTCGCGTTCTTCTTTTGATCTTCACTCCAAGCGTTGTAGTTGGTTGTAGGCTTGGTGTACGATGCTTCTACGATGTTCCAAAGGTCGTAGTTGAGCGATTGCAAGTAGATCTTCATTCTACACTTCCAATAGTTGTAGTTGGTTCCGTCAAATAGCGGTGGACGTTGTGTAGAATGTCCTTCTTTGAACTGGGATGATGAGAACTCCGTTGCCATCTTTGTTGTTGACTTGTATCCGCCCTGATATCAAATGTAGGACAGAGCGTGTACTCCGGTTGATGAAGTAGGAATGTAGATGCCGGTTGATGACCCTCGCTCTGATACCAAATGTAGGATCGTTGAGATGATGACTAATTGCGGAATTATCTCTTGTAGGCAACTATAGATCTGAAATAACTCAAGTCAACACAAATCTAAAACTAGAAGGATTAGCGTTAAGTAAATAAACAAAATAAATAACTTGCATGTAAAGGAAAACAAATCTTAGAAATTGACAAACGCAAACAAAGAGATTTATCCTGGTTCGGTCCTTGTGACCTACATCCAGTCCCCAAGCCACCCGCTTGAGATTTTCCTTTAACCTTGATCTTGCCACCCAAAATCAATACAACATGTACACCACTTGTCGAATCCCCTTCGCCAAATCTGTACACCTTCTCTTCCACCAAGAGAACACCTTTTACCTTTGTACAACTGCCTCTACAACCAAGAAGCCTCCCGTGTACAATGGTCACCTTGTACAACTTGCCTCTTCAACCAAGAAGCCTCCCGTGTACAATGAACACTTTGAGAATTACAACTCTTTTCCTATAGCCTTGATACTGAATGTGTATGTGGACAAGGTTCAGTATAGGAAACAAGAACTTCAGAGAATCTTCACAATGGAAATGTCTTTTGGTGAAGAACTGAAGTGGGAAAAACAGTTTTCAGGTTTTCAGATTTTTGGCTTTGGAAAACTGATAAAATCTCTTGGTAATTGGCCTTTGGACTAACTACCCCTTATATAGCTGAAGACTAGGGTAAGTTAGGGTAGTTATAGGTGCATTTCGAATGTTTGAAACGTTGGAAAACGTTGCACAAAAGACCAACAGTCAGAAACTGTCCAACAGTCAGAACTGCCTATTAGTCGACTTGCTTTTTGAGTTAGTCGACTAACCTAGGCAAAATTCCTTCTATTAGTCGACTATGTTTGGGCATTAGTCGACTATGTCATGAAACGTTGGATTGACAGTTTCAGAATAACTGATTCAAGTCGACTGCAACTATCAATTAGTCAACTTGACCAGGGATTAGTCGACTAGGGGACTTGGATTAGTCGACTAAGTCTGATGCCAGAGAACAAACAGAGAGTTGGGTCTGTTTTTGACACAGTATTAGTCGACTTGGGTTTGGATTAAGTATGATTAGTCGACTATGTTGGAATGTAAGTCGACTAACAAGATATGATTTGTGTGTGCATGTCAAGGCTTTTTACATACTACTTCATATTTACAATCCACATCATATCAACTCTCTTTGGCACATCTTAATCATGTAGAACTCTTGATTCTTCATTTGTTAGAGCTCCAAATGAATTTGATCTTCACGAACGTCTTCATCGAAATAGGTTCCAACAGGGATATGATAGTGCTGGCTCCCTTCCCGTTTCCCGTTACTTTTTTCGCCTTAGCGGGCCGGCCCTGGTCTAAGCAGCCAGGGGCTTGTTTAAGGCCGTGATCCCGAGTATGCACGGGATATACCAACCCGATTAGAGCTCATTGACTATTAAGTTTTCAATTAACATAATAAAATAATATAAATAATAGCGACGTTAGGAACACTTGTTATTTGGTCACTCTCTCGTTCAGATAATAGTGCCCATATGCCATGTTCAGATGGGTTCGTCTGGAGTACAGGCTCTGGTATGAACTGTCAGTGGTATGGGACACTAGAAAAGATTGATTAAAATACTAGGCGATACTGATTATTATTATTATATAAATCACATGACATGTGTTTTCCATTGATGTGAAAAGGGAAAAATTTTACAAAAATTCGAAGAGAATTACAAGTAATTAAAATAAAAATTAAAAGTATCTCTCTTCTTGAGTTTCTAGGGAAGTGTGTGAGTGGAAGTCTAGTCAGCGCGTAACCACTTTGTTTCGTTGATGATGCGAGTGATCGAGTCTTCTGCCTAAGAATTTTCTTCTCGCCTGGCTCTGAAAATCCTTTGAGAAAGGAAGATCGTGAGGGTATTAACACCCTGAAAGAGAAGCAAAATTTTCTTAAGAAGCCTGGAGGCTAAATATTGATCTCTTGTGTAAGTTTCAGCTCTCTCTCTCTCTCAGCCTTTTAACTCAGCCTTCTTCAGAAATTTTCCAGTCCTCAGCCTACCTAGCAGTGGGCTATTTATAGTCCTCAGGAGATATAATAACTCTCCTAAAAATTAACAGTTTAGCTTCGTAGCAAAGCTAAAATAGCTTCGCTATGAAGCTAAATGCAGCTACTACGAAGCTACAACCAGCTGGCTCAGCGTTGTTACTATAATCTCTTGATTTCTCCAACTGATTGAGGGATTTCCTATGATCCTCTCCAACTGATTGAGGGATTTCCCTTGATCTTCTCCAACTAAAAGATCATGACAATTAATTGCCTAGAACGCGATATCAATCACATTAATCTCGTGTTAATATTTGAATGGTCAAAAATGACCATAAGAGCCCGCAACAGAGGTACAAAATAAGCTCTCACCAGAGCTACAAAAGAGCTCCATGCGAAGCTAAAAGGAAAGCCCACAGCGGAGCTAAAGATAGTTTGCTGCAAAGCTAGCACTGAGCTTGCAACGAAGCTTAAACAAGCTCTCAACAGAGCTATGAAAAGTTTTAGGTGAGGCTATAAAATGAGCCCACAGTGGAGCTACAGAGCTTGCTGCGAAGCTAAAAAAAGCTTGCAGTGAAGCCAGGTGCTTTAGCTTTCTTCAGAAGACAATGTTTGGCTCACTGTCTGCTTTACTGGATCTGTGAAGTCCAAGTTACTTGTGAGTCCATCCGGGACATACAGGTCTTCAGCCTGCCTGCGACTTGTCTTTTAGGAGTGTCGACAAGTTAGACATCGTTTGGACCGGTTGAAGTGTTGTCTGGGAGTTCGTCTTTTCGGAGTGTCAACAAAACCCCCTCTAAGTTTTTGTGAATCTGTAATGGATTGGTACAAATTACAAAACACTTTGAACCTGAAGCCTGAGACCTAAATTTTACATCTCTTAGGTCAAAAAGCCCATTAGGTGCAAATGTGCACAGAACTGGGTAGCCAAATGAAAGTACACATAGAGGGGGGGGTGAATAGGTGTATGGCTAATCTAATGACAAATGATGCGAAATTAAAAGCTAATTGCAACACACTTAGTGTAACCAAAGAGTGTAGCCGAATTCCCAGTGAAGGGCTCTGGACTAACTCCTCTTGATTCCTCTGAATAAGAGTTGAGGTGCTATATGAAGCTCTCTTGGTTTAACACAAGTATGGCACACACACAATCAATACCAAACATATAAATGTTATGAACAATATGAAATGATGCAAGGCACAATATAAAGAGAGAGAGTTAGAGATGGATCAAACGCAAACACAAGGATATGTTTCGAGGTTGCAGCACCCAGCTCTACGTCCCCGCCTTCACACAGAAGGATTTCTACTAACTCGTCCACACAGGACTTCCCACAAAGGGAACCTCCACTGAGGATTTGGGCAAATACAACTTGAGAGTACACAACTCCTCTCTCAACTAATACAACCTCTCACTAGAGGCAAGACGCAAAGCCAACACAAGATCAACCTCACAAATGAGGGATAGGCACTTAGCCAAACAATAACGATCACCTAACACTTAGGGATTCCAACTCAATCTCCACCTCTCACTATAGGGATACAAACACCACTTCCACAATCACCTCTCACTAGAGGGATATCAACTCAATCACTTTTCACTAGAGGGATATTACAATGAATGGAAGGTTTACAACTTGGTGGTCTCTCTCAACCACAAATCAATTCTTCTCTTACAAAATAATGATCCGATAGATAGGATAGATAGATAAGCTCAAGTGTGAGAAAATAAAGTGTTTGGAACAAAGAAAAATGCTTGGGAAAATCTCCAAATAGATATAGAATTTTAGACCAAAAACTAATTCCCAAAAGACTCTAATTTCTTTGAATTTCCAACACTTTAAAAACAAATAAAGATTAAAACTTTTGAGCCAAAAACTTTTGCTAAAAAACATTTAAGGGATGTGAAAATTTTCTCTCTTAAAATCTTGTTCAAAACTAGCCAAGGAATGGGGTATTTATAGTCCCAATCCAAATCTGCCCGTTGGCAGCTGGAAAGGGCGAATTTGCCCATCCAGTCGACCGCCCGGTCGACCGGCCCCAACGGTCAGATTTCTGACCGTTGTGCCTCCGGTCGACCGGCCCGGTCGACTGCGACTGGATACAGAGAGCAGAGCTTTCTGCCGGTCGACCGGCTCGGTCGATCGGGGCCATTTCCAGAGAGCAGAGCTCTCTGGACGGTCGACCGCCCGGTCGATCGGCCCACCAGCCGTGCACGTCCTGTGCACGTCGGTCGACCAGTCCGGTCGACCGACTTCTGCTCTGGTCGACCGGTCCAGTCGACCGGCAGATAGCCAGTCCAGCCTAATATAGGATTTAAAAACTTGGCTTTTGTTATCAAATAAATCCTATAAAATCACATAAATTCACAAAAAATCAGTTCTTATTATATCTTTGAAATACCAATATGTGTGATAAAAATTCAACACATATTACAAACTATTTGAACCATTTTTGTGAGATTGAAAATTTGCCTTAAACCAAAATCCGTATTTTCCGAAACTAGGATTTTTGAAATGGAAAAACCGTTTTCTCCAAAACTCATGTAAATACAAAAACATGATATTAAAACAACTTTGAAGCATATTGTATATGGATAGAATCTAATATACATGAACGGTATTATATCTATGTTTTTGACTTGAAAACCAAGATCGGTTAAACCAAAAAACCAAAACATGAAACTTGTGTGTGTATTGTGAACTTGAGCATATCACACTATCTAATCTTTACAATGAGATCTAAACAAACTTAAACTAAACAAACCGATGTCTTCTTATAGAACTCCATCTCCAAGTCGACTCGATCCAAATGTGATCTATCGAGCTTGACTCCAACCGAGTGCTAGATGTGAATATGACGCTCGAGCACTTGAATCACCATGTGAAAGCTCCAAAACACCTTTGTTGAAGCTAATCACCTACTAATATCTTGGTTAAATATCTGAAAGTAAATATCAGATTATTAGTAAATAATAACTACATGAGTTAATCATCATCAAAACTAGAGTGAAGGGCCTCTGGGCCAACATCTCCCCCTTTTTGATGATGACAAAACTCATGGAGTTATATATGCATGGATTAAAGTTAAGCTTCAAAGAAGCTCCCCCTCAACTCATGCATAGCAATAAACAATAAAGATATGCAATGAATGCTCAATATAAATATGCATAAACATGCATAAAATAAGGAAATGAAACAAACATGATCTTTTATACCAATGAAATAAACATGCTTTTGATATCAATTTTAAAATAAACATGTTCTTAAAAACAATGTTGCTCTTGATACCAATAAAAACTCTTGATATCAACAAAACAATAAAAGATGCTCTTGATACCAATACCAACAAAAAACGCTTTTGATACCAATGGTAAAAGATAACAAATTTAAACAAACATGCATAAATAAACATGCATAAATCAAACTCCAAAATATCTTTCCCCCTTTTTGTCAATTCATTAACAAAGGGGTGCAAGCAATAGAGGGCATAAACAATATTTTTCTCCCTTTTTTTGCATAAATCAAAACAATAAAGGTATATATGCTATATACATTCATGAAGATTAGAGACGTGAAGTTAACTCCCCCTGCATACATGCATTTATATGAAAAGAGATGACTAAACCCTAACCACATAAAACATAATATGCAATGTATAAAAGGAGATGTGAAGCTCCCTCTACACACGTGTACTACATACCAAAGAAAGGTCAATAACTTCAATATGACATACACTCAACATGAATCTATATATAGAGAAGATGTTAAGCTTCCCTTGCATATAAGTAATACAAATCAAAATGTTATGATACCAATTGAAGGATATATCAATTTAGTATGAAGGTATACATCAAAACATCATGATACCTATTTATGATACTAATTGAAAATAAACAGAACAACAAAAATTTTGATATCAATTGAAAGATATAAACATATAGGTAATCTTGATACCAATTGTAAAAATTAGTACCAATTGAAAATATTTTACAATTTTGATACCAATTGAAAAAGATAAATCAATCTTTTTGGTTAAACACTAAAATCATTTGCAATAGAGATACCAAATAGAGAATAATATCAATTTAATATTCTTGATACCAATATTGAAAATGAAACATATACCAATTGAAAATAATTTTCATTAGGAGTATAGGAAACCAAATGAAAACTAAGATATCATTTTTCAACATAAAGAGTGGGAGTAAGATACTAAAGGTAAACAAAACCGATTGAAAGGTAAAACATGAATTTTCTCCCCCTTTATGAAACACTCATGATGCATAAGCTTGTATAAGATACCAAGTTAAAAATAATTATCATTAAGAACTAAATCAAGCTTAGCATAACCAAATTTGTGCTCAAAGATATAAAGATATAGTAAGCATAATCAAAACACATATATATGTATGAAAATGTAAATACCAATCTAAATTGATATCATTTGAAGTTGAAGCATACATATATAGAAACAATTATGAGTATACAAAATAAATGTCAATTGTGATACCAATTGAAAACACAATAAGGATCAAGTGTATAACTCATACTCCCTACCACCCATTTCATGCACATGTTTAAATAGATTTTCAATAATGCATACAAGGCATAGTCGTCCATCCAACCGCCCATAATGGGTAAGGGTTTTTAAAAATAAGTTTGAAAATAGTTTTAGCACAATTGAAAACTCTACAAAAATGAAGAATACGCAACTAGTTATTGTTGACACTTAAAAAAGACAAGATTCTTATTGGTCCGAATAAAGTCTAAACTTGTTGACATTTACAAAAGACAAGTGACAGACGAGCTGAAGACCAGTTTTCATCCATCTCCGAGGGACAAGGACGCAACTTGGACTCCACTGATCCAGCAAGCAGACAGTGAACCCGGATTGTTTCTAAACAGACCTCAGCAGGTCTAAGGTGCTAACACTTAGCATCGCATGAGCCCAAAGGGATAGCCTCGCTTGAGAGGCTAATATCACCCAACTTCGCCTTGAAGCCATTCGAAGCCTCGCCAAGAAGCTAACTCGCAAACTTCGCCACAGAGGACTTCCAGCTCCGCCAAAGGGTTTCTTTCGGACTTCGCCAGAAGCTGCCTCTAGCCCCGCTACGAGCTTAATGCGGACAGCTCCGCTATTGGTCTGCTATGGTCAACCTTTGACCAATCAAATCTCCGGATGAGATCGGATCCAATCAGATCAAATCCAATTAAGATCAAATCAGAGATCAAATTTGGTAGTTGATTGTCACAATCTCTTGACTCTTCTAAAACGAGTAAGAAGATCAGGGGAAATGCCCAACGATATGGAAAGGATCAAGAAGGTCAACCGACCTGCCAATTCTAGCTTCGCAGAAGCTGATCCTAGCCTCGCAGCAAGGCTACTTTCCAGATTTAAACAGATTCGATTCAATCTGTTTCTATATTTTCAAGGGATGATTATACCCTTGCTCTCCCTATAAATAGCCTGCCAGGGGTACAAGGAGAGAAGAACGCGCAAGAGGACTCCACAAGCAGAGGCTTCTTCATAACGCACCGTGCGCTCTCGAATTCAGAGACCTTTTAGAGAATTGCTTTCTCTATTCAGGGTGTTGATACCTTAACATCGTCCTTCTTCTCAAGGAATCTCCGAACCAGGCGAGAAGGAATTCCTAATTGAAGGCGATTTTGAGAAGCAGCAAGAGGGTTCTACCAACCCTCTGTTCTCTGGTTCCCGGAACCAGGCGAGAAGGGAATCTCATCGCTCGCATCGTCAAAGGGACAAAGTGGTCGCGCGCTGACCAGACTCCTATCGGCACACTTCTCCAGAATCTCTGAGGAGATCTACTTGTAATCTTTTTAAGAATACTTGTAATTTAGCTCCTCAACCCTTTTATTGTAAGTTTTTCCCCTTTGCGAACATAATGGAAAACAAGATGGCGACTCCGCTGGGGAAGAAATTCTCCACTGCCGAGAATCAAGTGTCGCAATGCGACGAACAGACCTTCGGGTCTAACTCTGAATTCAGAAAAGCCAGTACAGCCAGAGCCCCTCTGGCTAAATCTTCGAGGAAAGTCTCTGCGGAGACAGAAAAGGTTCTCTGCGAACCTACTGCGGTTATTTGGCGCAACAAGGAAGCACGTCCGCAGTCTGATTCCTTTACTTGTGAGAACTTGGTGGTTCAGTTCGATCAAGGAAGATTTGAAGAAGTCCTCTCTGGGGGTGGCCCAATGCTTCGAGCACGGAAGTATAGGAAGGTTTCCACGACCAAGGTTTCAAAGCAGAAACCGGAAGCAGAATTCTGCCAACACCCCTCAGCCTCGCGTGTGGCTAATCAGGTTCCTTGTGAACCTAAGTCTCCTCTGCCAAGGCGGGTATGGAAGCCTAAACAGAAGTCTCCAACCGAAGCTTCAGGCGTAGCTACGCCTAAACCGCGCCTCTCTCGTGAAGAAAAAGGTAGGATGCCTGTCTGCTCCAATCATAAAGTTACGACGGCAATCATACCGTCGTCCAATTTAAGAGCAGCAATGCCTCGCGCCGGCCTCGTTCTCATGAGCGAAGCTACTGTACCACAGCGTACGCGCAGGGTCCATGACCGCGAAGCTGAAGCCAAAGTACTATCTAAGGCTAATTGCCTTCGCAGCAGCATAGCGGGTAAAGCACCACGGCGTGCTCCGCTTTCCAGTGCGTCAAGCACTAAGCTCACGCCTGATGGCGAAGCTAGAACCAAAGCACTATTCAGTGCTAATCCCATCTGCAGGGATAAAAGAAGCAGGACATCGTCCTATGTGCGATCCAAAAGAGCCTTTGCTCTCGATTGCAGAGACCCAACCGGGTCTGATTTGAGAAAATTGTTGACGAATAGACAAACCTCTTCCCCCTGTTGTCAACAAGTGGGATGTCAGCTGGTGACACTCCACTCGGTCCATTGCCGGCTGGGACCAATCCCCGCCACGCCTCTAAGACGACTGTCAGTTTTTGATCGGCTATCGGTACAGGCCCCGAGAAACACCGCAAAAGGAGCACCTCACGAGATCCAGCCTCCGCATCCGTCAACATGACCGGAAGAGGACGAGGGTCCCCAGATCCAGATTATAGCCCAGGCTTAGGCGAAGTCTTGGTGCATGAAGAAGGTGTTTTCCGAAACACCAGATCTAGGGTGGCGATACCCTACACTTATGAACAGCCTTCTTCCTCGATGGCCCTAGCCTCGCCAGAGCCCAAGGGATCACTCCAATCATCGGACGAAGAAGATGAAGATAGTGGGTACGCCTCTTCGGCGACAGTTAGCTCGGTGCGAACAGACAAAGCATCAGTCAATATGGCTGATAATGCTAACGACGACCTTCGTCGACGTTTGGAAGCTCAGGAGCAAACTTCCAGAACCCAGCAAGAGGCTCTGGACAACATTCAACAGATGCTCGCTCAACTCCTCAGTAACCGGAATAACAATGATGCCGGGAGCAATCACGATGAGGAGGAACACTTCAGCAATGAGCAACCAAAGCCGGAGAAATCCAAGGAGGGTTCTTCCTTAGACGCCGAAGTCCTTAAGGGCCTCCAGGCTCAAATCGCATCCATACCTCAGAGGGATGAATTAAAGAAGGTAGGGGCAGTCCGTCCTTATCCGCCGGAGTGGGATTCGGTGCCATATCCACCGAAGTTCAAACCACCAACGTTGCATACCTATGACGGAAAGAGCTCGCCAAATCAGCACATCTACTATTTCTGGTCTCAGACTGGTAATGTTATAAGCAATGACGCCATCATGGCTAGGCTATTCATTGGCACCTTAAAGGGGGTGGCATTTGACTGGTTCCGAAGTCTTCCCCCGGGCTCTATCAACTCCTGGATCGACCTGGAAACTCGGTTCCTCTCTCGTTTCTATGAGGACGATACCGAAGTGACCATGGACAAGCTCCTCTCCACTGTGCAGAGGAAGGGCGAATCTGTCCGTGACTACATTGAACGGTTCAGAAATTTATCCTTGATGTGCCCAGCAGGGATGCCATTACCCATGCTCTTACAGACAGGCAGACACAACTTCTTAGACCAAGTGGAAGTTCGCATGGGGGCTGTCAAAGCCCACACTTGGAAGGAATTGGTCGAACAAGCAGAGATAGCCGAGAAGTCGGCTAAAAAGTTCGAACCATCCGCCCCTAGAGGCAAGTGGGGGATGAACAACAAAGGGCGTGGCGACCCACCGCAATCTTCTCAAGCTAAAGGCAAAGAGACTATGTCTGTGGAGTTATCCGGAGATGTGCAGTCGAAGGCCAAGAAGAGCGGCTTCAGCAATCAGAAGCCTAAGTTCCCTCCAAAGCAGTACACCTTCAAAGACGATCAGGTGGTCACGATATTCCATCTGCTCCACAAAGGGAACAAAATGAAACTGCCAGATGCTCGGCGTCCCAATGAGATAGGGCGCACAAACAACCCTAAATACTGTCTCTACCACAAGATGATCCACCATCCTACTGACAAGTGTTATGTCCTCAAGGACAGAATACAAGCCCTGGTCGATGCCGGGGTTCTGACGTTGAAGACGGAGCAGAAGAAAGTCACTGCCAATATGGTGACCCTCGAGTTCGGCAAAACTCCAAAGGTCACAGTTCCTGACGGAACTTATCCAGTCCTCGCTCCACGGTTGGACGTCAAGCATCCTCCAGCTACAACTCAAAACAATAAGGGTCTTGTTCCCTTAACATTGGAGACAGGGGAAATCATGTGGATACACCCAGACCTCGTCCAAGACGTGCAGTGGGATTCAAAGAAGCCCAAGTCAAAGGGCAAATCTTGCAATGTCATTTCCATCCTGCCAGACGATGGGAACTTTACATCAGCTTCTCTCAGCGATTCAGAAGGGGAAAAGCTTGCTTGCACGGCGCAAGCCGATACGCCTCAGCAGACGGGCACCCGATCCGAAAAATCATACTTGAGGCAGTATGAAAAGTCTACTGACGAGACACAACAGCAAACGACGTCAGTACAAGTACCAGCATCCACTCCAATCCCAACTAAGGGAAAAGAGAGGCCTAAGGAGGTACGATTCGACCACGTGTTGAAGAAACCACCAGGCCAAGGGTTTGATACGCCCTTTCGGTTTGACATATTGGCTCAACTAGCCAATATCCCAGCTCGTTCACTATACACGAGCTCCTTCGCCTCTCGAAAGAGACGAGAGAAGCACTCAGGGAGGCGCTAGCCAATTCAGAATCCTTTCTGACATGCATGCCTGAGATCCCTAACAACGACGTTCAGTCTCCTTGCCCAGAGTGTCATCATACACAATCCAAGGTGCCTGCTATTACATTCACAGCGGAAGATATGCTTCTCAAAGACAACAAGCACGATCGACCTCTGTACTACACCGGATATATCGGTTCAACATGCATTGAAAGAATACAAGTCGATCCGGGGTCTGCACTCAGCATCATCCCCAAAAGGCTTCTCTACTTCCTCGGCATACCACTGTACAGGTTGTCCGCAATCACTAATACAATATACGATTTCAACGCCGGGAGCAGTCATCCACTGGGGAAAATTCGACTCCGTTGCAGAATCGGGAGCCTGAAGTCAGAAGTGACATGCTATGTCATTGACGCTGACACATCATATAACCTGCTGCTGGGACGGCCATGGATCCATGCCAACTGGATCGTTCCCTCTACTCTGCACCAATGCTTCAAATATGTTGAAGATGACGCGACAGTACGAACTGTCTTTGCTGAAAAGCAACCATTCAAAGGGGTGGAAAACTACTTCACTGATGCTCTCCTGTATCAAGAGGCCGGTGGAGCACTCAAAGAACCGTTGCCGAACGATGATGAAAGTGGCAACGAGGTGGATTCAGAATCCGAAGCAGGCATGCCAGCCATTCTGATTGGTGAACCAATTATAGCATGTCTCAATAATCCCCTATGTAATACTCCTTCAGAGGATGAAGGTGAATGGGTAATTAATGATAATACTTCTTTTGATTATCTCGCGACTGTTGGGCTATTTGAATCCATGACGGATAGCTCCCTACACATGCCTTTACATAAGCCAAGTGCATCCAGTACACCTATGGAATCCGCAGAAGGAGCCGTCTTGGTAATCCCGCCATCCAAAGAAGGTCAATTACCGATAATCTTCGGTAGAACCCAACCACGAGGACCCACGGTTGCAGATTCAAGTTCAGACTCAGACACTCCACAATTCTTTCATTACGCGCAGTCAGCGTGCCATATTATGAAGAAAATGGGATACGACTTGAAGCATGGAGCAGGCCTGAATTTCAGAAAAGGAAGGCGCGGTTTGATGCGGAACTTTGTGCCTAAAGGGAAGCCTGCAAATTACTATGATAGTACACGCAGGGGGTTAGGGTATGTTACACCCACATCGTCAGCAACGGTCCAAGCCAAGGACGATGGATCAGTTCCATCACATTCAGCCTCATCCTCCGAATGGGATTCAGATGTCAGTATAGGAGGAATGTTCGAAACCTCACTGCTAATATGACCTCAAGCAGTCAATTGGAGCCCGCAGAAGCCACTGACGAGGAACCATTGGCCCAGCAATTAGACCTTCAATGGGAAAAGCGATTCGAATCGCGCGAACCACCTACTGAAGACAAGGTGATGCAGGTCAACTTGGGTAATCAAGACCACCCTAAGCCCATCTTTATAAGTGAAAGCCTATCACTTACAGAAAGGGAAGAATTGATAATACTCGTAAGAGAGTATATAGACGTCTTCGCATGGAGCTACGAAGATATGCCCGGACTTGATCCACAGGTCGCTATACACCGTCTAAACATCAAGCCTGACGTCAAGCCAGTCAAGCCGCAACAACGTCGGTTTCGCCCAAACATTATGGAAGCTATTGAAGCCGAAGTTCACAAGCTCATTGCATGTGGCTTCATCCGGGAGGAACAACATCCAGATTGGGTAGCTAAAATCGTCCTCGTCCTCAAGAAGAACGGAAAAATACGGATATGCATCGACTACCGTGATCTCAATACGGCCTGTCCCAAAGACGAATTCCCGCTACCCATCACCGACGTCATGATCGACAACACATGTGGATTCGAAAGAATGTCTTTCATGGATGGCTTTTCAGGATACAACCAGATTAAGATGTATCCCGACGACGAGAAGCATACTTCGTTCCGAACACCATTGGGGGTATACTGCTACACTGTAATGCCCTTCGGACTGAAGAACGCCGGAGCAACCTACCAGCGGGCAATGAGTACGATCTTCCGCGATCATCTCCGAAAAACGGTGAAGTGCTATGTCGACGACATTGCCGTCAAAAGCCGCAACAAGAATGAACATCTTCGCGACCTAAGAACGATGTTCGATATAATGCGGGCTCATCAACTGAAAATGAACCCGACAAAATCCTTCTTGGGAGTGTCAAGTGGCAAGTTCCTTGGGTTTATTGTCACATCAAAAGGGGTTCATCTTGACCCAGACAAAGTCAAAGCCATTCAGAGCATGCATCCACCGAGGAATCTCAAAGAGCTCAGAGGCTTGCAAGGTAGACTGGCTTATATTAGAAGATTCATCGCAAATCTCTCAGGCCGCTGTCAACCGTTCACCCGACTTATGAAAAGGGTGCTTCCTTCGTATGGGATCAAGCTTGCCAGGAAGCTTATGAAAACATCAAGAGGTACCTCACAAAGCCTTCAGTCTTAGTGGCCCCTATATCAGGGAAACCATTTTTGCTTTATGTAAAACCTCTGGACTACTCCCTCGGTGCCCTCCTCAATCAAAAGGACGACAATGGCCACGAGCAGGCCATTTATTATCTGAGCAGAACTCTCATAGGAGCGGAATCTCGCTACAACCCTGTCGAGAAAGAGTGTTTAGCTCTCGTCTTCGCTGTTCAGAAGACACGACATTATTTGGTCGGCCAGACCATACATGTCATCTCCAGAGTAAACTCATTGCGTCTTCTTATGACGAAGCCAGGATCATTGAATTCAAGATTGGCTAAGTGGGCACTTTTATTGTCTCAACACGACATGATCTTCACGCCTCAGAAGGCGGTTAAAGGCCAAGCCCTTGCAGAGTTCTTGGCTGCTCATCCAGTTCCGGAGCATTCAAAACTTCACAAAGATATCCCTGATGAAGTCTTCGAGTCTTATGCAACCTCAGAAGAGGAAGTGTGGCAGATGTTCTTTGATGGAGCATCGCGAATGGGCCCTAAAGGCAAGATTATTGCCGGAGTGGGGGTTGTGTTTATCTCCCCACAGAATCATGTCCTGCCCAGAGCATTTTCTCTGACTAAATCATGCTCCAACAATGTAGCAGAATATAATGCTCTGCTCATCGGTCTTCAACTCGCCCATGGAATGGGGGTACGCTACCTCGAAGCTTATGGCGATTCAAAACTGATCATCAATCAGGTTAAAGGCGAATACGAAGTCCGCCATGAGGACTTGGTGCCTTATTATCACACGGCCGTTGAATTGGCCAACCTATTTGAAGGCTTCTATATCGGGCATGTGTCTCGATCTCAAAATACCAAGGCGGACGCTCTTGCTGCATTAGCAACAACACTAGCCTTGCCAGCCGACACCGAGTATCACCTCACAGTCGCAACTTGACATCTTGTATGCTCCAAGCACATGCTAAGAATTCGAGAAGTCTATAATGTCTCCACGGATCTTGAGCCGAGAGATTGGCGCTTTCCTCTCATTGACTATGCTTTGCACGGTCTGCTTCCAGACGATCCTAAAGAAGCGGCGTCCGTCAGACGAAGGTCTCTCCGTTTCTACTACGATCCGACTTTGAAGACACTTTACCGTCGTTCATATGACGGTGTTCTCCTTCGTTGACTTTCTCATTTAGAGGCACAGGAAGCGCTCCAAGAAGCGCACGGCGGCACTTGTGGAGCTCATCAGCCAGGTCCAAAACTTAAGGACAGGTTGCACAGACTTGGATACTATTGGCCAACTATGATAGCCGATGCCATCCAATATGCACGAAGGTGTAAAGCATGTCAGATTCATGCGGATTTCATACACCAGCCTTCGGAGCTGCTCCACCCGACTGTTGCTTCATGGCCATTTGAAGCATGGGGAATCGATGTCGTAGGGCCAATCAACCCTTCTTCGACAAAAGGACACCAGTTTATCCTGGCAATAACCGACTACTTTTCAAAGTGGGCGGAAGCTATACCACTGTTGAAGTCAAAACCTCTAATGTGGTTAATTTCATCAAGCACCATGTCATCCATCGATTTGGTGTACCTAGGCGGATCATCCACGACAACGGTCCCCAATTCATAAGCTAAGTATTCTATCGGTTCTGCGATAAATACCGAATTCAGAATGTGGCTTCAACTGCCTATAATCCCGCCGCTAACGGTTTGGCAGAAGCATTCAACAAAACGATCATCAAGCTACTCAAGAAATTCGTCTCCTCGAACAAGCGAGATTGGGACGAAAAGCTTGGTGAATGTCTTTGGGCCTACCGAACCACGGTTCGGACACCGACAGGTAATACGCCTTTTTTCTTGGTATATGGGTGCGAAGCAGTCATCCCGTTGGAAATCCAGAAGCCGTCATTGCGAGTCGCTCTGACTACTAAGATCACATTAGAGGACAATGATCGATTGCGTCTTCAAGAGCTCGAAGCCCTAGATGAGAAGCGGCTACAAGCTCAACAGCATATTGAGCTATATCAAGCTCGAATCTCAAAGGCCTTCAATAAGAAGGTCAAACAGAGGGTCTTCCAGAAAGGAGACCTGGTTTTAGCCGTCAGACGACCGATGATTATGACGCACAAGACCAAAGGCAAATTTCAGCCTAAATGGGAAGGACCGTTTGTAATAGAAACAGTCTATTCAAACGGAGCATACCGCCTTATGACCTCAGATGGCGACCTACTCATGATGCCAATCAATGGCAAGTTCTTAAAGAAGTATTATCCTTAATCAAGGATCCTTCTCATGATCAAGTTAACACTACACCTCTGATCAAGATCTCCGTGTCCAAAGTACACACAAAGAGAGCCTTTCTCTTCCTCCAAGCGAGATCATACAATCATAACCAGTAGGAACCTGGCCGTCTACTGGTTGTCTTGAAGGAGAGTCAAGGTTACACATACGTTAACCAGATGACCCAATATCCTTAACGATTAAGGATAGAGGAAAATGTTGGCTTTTAAGCCCAACATAAGTCCTCGACAACTCATCATGCTGAGCGGAATAGCATGGCTAGCCCAATTCATACGGTAGTTGGTAAAGGCATATCAAACCCGTTGACAGCTGGGGATTTGCTAAAAATCCTAAGGGACCAGTTCCCATTTGATTCCCTCTCCAAAATCACTTACCAATTCTCATCCATAGAATGGTAAGTCCTCATATACATTTCGCTGTTACGTTAACACTAAACCTATGACAGTGATTCCCTCGTTTCTCCCTGTGAGAACGAGACCTCCAAAATCACTTACCAATTCTCATCCATAGAATGGTAAGACCACATATACATTTCGCTGTTACGTTAACATTAAACCTATGACAGTGATTCCCTCATTTCTCCCCGTGAAAACGAGACTTTTCCCAAACTCCATTACAACCTTGAGCCCTGTTGACATTTACAAAAGACAGGTCTCGATACTCGTTGACATTTACAAAAGACGAGTATCACTACCTTTGAGCTTGGTGGCGTCTTAAACGGTTATATCATTGTGACCTCTGAACCAGCAGACAGCTAAGTCTCAATTCCGAGCCTGTTGACATTTATAAAAGACAGGTCTCGATACTCGTTGACATTTACAAAAGACGAGTATCACCAACCTTGAGCTTGGTGGCGTCTCAATCGGTTATGTCATTGCGACCTCTGAACCAGCAGACAGCCAAGTCTCAATTTTGAGCTTGTTGACATTTACAAAAGACAAGTCTCAATTTCGAGCCCTGTTGACATTTACAAAAGACAGGTCTCGATACTCGTTGACATTTACAAAAGACGAGTATCACCAAATTCTGAAGCTTGGCGGCGTCTCAATCGGTTATGTCATTGCGACCTCTGAACCAGCAGACAGCTAAGTCTCAATTCCGAGCCCTGTTGACATTTACAAAAGACAGGTCTCGATACTTATTGACATTTACAAAAGATAAGTATCACCTACCTCGGGCTTGGTGGCGTCTCAACCAGTTATGTCATCGCGACCTCTGAACTGACAGATAGCCAAGTCTCATCATCCAACCCAACAAGAACTATGTTCTCAAGAAATTGCAATACAATTTGGAACCGCAATTCAGAAAGAAGAACAAGATTGAAGATTCGACAAAAGAAGAAAAAAATTTTCATTCACTCCAAAAGGATAAAGTACATGGAGCTACAGGCGCACACTGTAAGATCTGAGCCGCTCTCCAAGGGAGTCCAGCCTCGTCCTCCTGTCATCAGCAGCCTGGGCAAGCGCTTGCAACCTCAGCTCGGCCTCATTGAAATCCATTGCCAGGGTCAGACGAGCTTCAACCTCTGCCAAAGTTGCCCTCTGCGACAATCCCTGCTGTGAGAGCTCTTCATTTTGAGCCTTAAGCTGCTCAAGCCGCGCAGTTTCTTCAAGACGCACCAGTTTAGCCTTGGATAAAATAAGATTTGCTTTCCTGATCATTTCCTCAGCCTTCCCAATCTTGTCTTCAGCGTCAAGAAGAGCACTGGTGGAGGCGTCAATCGCACTTCCGACCTCTACCTGCCTTGTTTCCAAGGATTTCAAGTCAGAAGAGATAGCCTTAGCAGCCTCTTGAGCGGCAAGCCGGGCCTCGTGCTTTTGAGCCACAAGACGCGCGAACCGCTCATCGACTAAAGACTCCAGGTCCAAACAGCGGAGACGGCGCCATTCCTCTACATCCTTCTCAAATTCATCCACCAGGAGTTCCAAAGCAGTAGCCTGGTGATACCCCTCGAAATCCCGAATACTTTCGATGCCATGGGAGAGGACCACCTTTAACTTTGAGAACGGCATAGTCGAGCCCTTCAAAACCAGGTCGATAGTTCGCCCTAAGCCTTTATAAAAGCTATCAACGAGGTCACCTATATAGTCGTTCTCAACCTCAGCCACTTCTGGTAGAGAGGTAACCTCAGAGAAATCTACCAGCCTGGTCGACACTATCGTGGAAGGAGCAATGGGAACATCAACAGCAGGGCAGATTGTCAGTGATCTCTGCGGAGTCTTCATGAAAATCAGTGCGCTAGCCACCATTGAAGTAGGGCTGACAACCATCTCCTGAACAGCAGGCTCAACTATCAGAGTTGGGGAAGTAGGGCTGGTAATCACCCTCAGCTCCACACTTGGCAAAATTGTCGGCACCTCACTCGTTGATATAGTTGGGAGTGAGGACACCTCCGGAACTCCTCCCCCTTCAACCTCTGGTCTTTCGGCTGACTTGGGCCGATAAGAAGGCAGGTCACCGTACAGCGCATCCAGCACAGCAGCATCCGCCGCGGTCGAAGCACTCATGTCACCCCTTGACCCTTCAGGGAAATCTCCGGGTCCTCTTAAAGCTGATGCATCTTGAGGCCGAACACCTGTAACAAGACTGCGGTTAGTCGGGACATTACATGTAAAAGAAGCCAAGAGGTTAGGACGATACCAAAGGATGATATCGCTTCAAACATCTCGTCAGCCACATCAGTCTCCAGGGGCTCCATCGGAAATTTTTGACAGAATCAGCATGAATAGCCGGCTCGCTTTCGCTTGCCGAGTATCCTGTGGACCACCCAATAGAGCTCGATGCCACAGGACTTCCTTTAGAAGTCCCAGCGCCCGAGGGACCAATGTCGGCCACATCACCTCCGGACTCTTCCGGACGGGCAAAAGAACCAGCTTCAGTTCCATAAGTAAATAGGGGATCATAATGTTCCCCTTGCTCTCCAGCTGCCTCAGCTCCTACAATCAAGAAGAATTGATAATAAGTCAATGGGAACACACAAAAAGGCTCCATATTATATGGACAGGGTTAATCTTACCCAGACCCGGGGCGAATTCACCGCTAGTCGGCTCAGCAACTGACGGTTCAGCTGCTAATGGGGCAACAGGAGGAATCGTTGTAGAGGGATGCCCCTCTACGACAATCGTAGGAGCTTGGCGGCGGGGCTTCTTCGCCAACGATTTCCTACGAGAGCTACCTGCCTGCTTTCTTTTGAAGTGGACTTCAGAATCCTCTTCCTCCACTTCTTCTACACAATGACGGGGAGCTGTCCCCATCACACCAGAGCCAGTTGCAGGAGTCTCAGCCCCCGCTCCTACCTCGAAGCGAGGACTCTCGGCATCTGAGGCCTCGCTGTCTTCCACAGCAACAAACTCCTCTATACCTGGGGTGCGAACCCTTTTGCCTTCCCTTTTCTCAGAAGCCTTCTGCCTCAGCCGCTGAGAAATTAACTTCACACCAGAACTGTTCACCTTGAATTCGAGAGGTGTGGAGTTGGAAGTGGCATACCACTGACAGAAGCACAGGGTCATCAGGAGATTGGGAGCCCTCAACGGCGTACGCAGCCGCGCCCCAGTACCGCCTGCAGTAAAGAATCGCCAGGCACGGGCCCCATCAATAAGGCTCCCCATGAAAGCCAGATTGAGATTCGGGTTGCCCACGTACAGTTGGTCATATCCAAACTGTCGAGCAAACCGACTTGGGACGTATGGCTCCAAGTAGCAGCTATCCCCGCTCCGGTACAATAGATGTGAAGGCCGGATACTGACCAGCCACTCAAAAACTCCCCGGCTCAGGGACGAATGCCCCTCCCCCGCATCTTTGAACTCTTCCCCATAGCCTGCACCCCAAATACGGGGAAAACAGCGGAAGAGACTATAGACGTCATAGCGACGTACTAATTTACGGGCCTCAGCCACGTAAGTCTTCTGCCATGAGCATCCTTCGAATCGGCGGAGGAGCGTCATTCGAACATCTTGCGGGGATCCTCTCCAGCTTCGATTAGAGAAGGACAATGCAAGGCGAACCACGCCATCAAGTAAGTATACGGCAGACCTATTCTGGGGTTACGTCCGTCGCGGGGCGAAATGGTCCCCTTTCCACGCTTCGTCGTTGGTGGCCTGCAAAAAGCCTCCGTCAATGCACGAAGGCCTCTCTGGATACAGCACACCATGGCCGAAAGAAGTCCCAGAGGGCAACCATGAACCAAACGAACAGCGGGCAGCAAAACATTCGGATGAACGATGTCACCCGAAGAAGACGGCACCACGCACCTCTTCAGCCAGACTGTTAGGAAACCAGCCAGAAGTGCCTTCCGGGACATCGGCCTGCGAGCCTGATGATGGAAGCTTCGAAGAATATCACCCTGCTCATAGGGACCATCGTCTTCCTTCACAACTAGATCCCCTTGGGAGTGCTTTTGCATCCGGTCAAAGATGTCTTCATCAGCAACTCCGCAATGTGCTGCCTCAGGAGCATTCTCCATATCTGGGAACAAATAGTCTCCCCAGCTTTTCAAGCTACAGGAGGTTCCCTTACTGCCCCCATGCATACTGGAGCAAATATACAAGTGGCACATTAACTCCTTGTAGGTCTCGAACAAGGCAGGCTCCTGCTTCTCCAGATGAGCCAATTCTGCCTCGCACGGGAAGTATTCTTCATATGGGAGAGACCCAAAAGGCAGAGCAGAGACTTCCCACATCTCATGCAAGGCCATACCCAACTCACCGACAGGGGTGAAGAAGGTCCCTGAAGCTGGGCAATACAATTCAAAAATGGCGTAAAAGCACGCCACGTTCATCTCAATACCGTAGCAGGTCGCCCTGACGGCCTCGTAGAGGTTCAGCCCCTCCAAATCCTCCTCGAAATGAGCAAGGATGAAGGTAGTCAAATCCACCCACCATGCCTTCGGAGGGTGAATCCAGCCTGGAGTCCTGAAGTCAGTAGCTGGGTAGTTCCCATTGACCTTGCAGAATTGGTTGCCAAAGGTCAGCGTCACTGCAGGATTCTCTCCCACTGGGATCTCTCGTGACACATTCCCAGGATGCAGGCCCATTATACAATGAGGAGGCCCCGCTCTTGCATAACCAGGAGATTGAAGCATCAATTTTCCTATGTGAACAGAGTCAGTACTCCGGCTAACTTCCCACGACATCTTCCGAGCCTGCGTCACGCACTGGAAGGAAGACAAAGAAAAATGGCGCTTGTTGGACGGAAGGTAGAACCTCTCGCCATCCAACTGGAAAATCCACTGCACTTCCCCTGCATGTAGTTGGTGGTCAGGGTCTGGTGCGGCATCCCCGAACATGTAATCGGGCTTCCTATAAATTCGACGGTCGACATCTTCAAGGGGAGCTGTGGTCAGGATACTCCTCGTGGTATATTGATCACCACCATGAATAAGCGTATCTCTGACGAGAGAACTCCGCTCACTGAACAGAGAAGCCTGCCCTTGAAATTACAAGCTGATATTGCCATCCGATCCCATGGTCATCCCGAACAGGTTGTTTGAAGGACCAGGAGTATAGTGTACTGCAGGAACAAAGAGAAACTATGATTAGTTCATCAGCCGAAAGAGGGCTAAAATCAGAACGCAAAATTTGACAAGGCATAGCCTCGCCCTCTGAGCAAGGATTGGCCTAAACGATAGCTTCGTCCCGAAGTTTAGCTTCGCAGCTGCAGTGTAACTCCGCATCCCACACGAGGACAGGATGCAGGAAAACATCCAAGTGTTAGCTTTGCTTTGGAAGCTTAGCTTCGAACAACAGGATGTGACAAAACCTCGAAGGATAACTTCGTCAGAAAAGCATTACGGTCCTTTTCTGTCAAATATCAAAGGACAGCTTCGCATCCTGTCATTCAACAGGATGTGAACCGCCTAAAAGTTAACTTCGCTTGGAAGCTTGAGGAAGAACTCTTCAGTTCTTGGATTCCCGATCAAGAAATCAAGGTAAAAATCAGGGAATTGGACTCATGTTGGATTTATCCAAGGACAGCCAGAAGTCGGCCTTAAAGGAGAGACGACAGTCTCTAATCAAAAGGGAAAGTTCCCTACCGGCGATTGGTCGTTCGATGACCGGAGGAGGAGAAGGACCCTCCGCTGCAGAAGTTGCCACTTCTTTTTCCGCTCGTCTCTTGGGCGCCATTGAAGAGCTGCGGAAGCTTTCAAATTTTTTAATGGAAGGAAAGAGGAAGAAGAAGAGTCTAAAGGTCTCTAAAAATTTCAAGTGAAGAGATCTGTCCTCTCTACAGTCCGATCGGACTTTTATAGGCCAATGAGCGCCTGAAACGACGCCTCGAAAAGAGTACAGGCTGTCGTTTCAAATTAATTTGAAACGCCGCCTAAAGCGCCTTCCCGAGAAGCGCAGATTCAGCCACTAAGGCTTAAATTCGCCAATGAATCAAAGTGCGGACTTCGCACAAGTTCATCAAGAACTTCGCCAAAAGGGTTGCCTTAGCCCGCTAAAGGCACAGTTCGCCGACATGCCAGTTTCACGCGAAGCTCATTCAAAAGGACCTTGTCCTTAACTCCGCACAAAGTTTAGCCCCGCCATGGCCAAATTCTCAATGAAGGCAGAAAAAATCAGATGAGCAGAAGATGAACTTTCATTGATTTAAGAGTAAAGGTACATTGATATTACATCAAGGTTTTGTTTCATACAACATATTCAGTTGCTCAGCAAGATCATTTGCGCAAAAGGCATACAAGTAATTTTATCTGCTTCCAGACCAGACCAACTGGACACGAAAGGCCTTCCTCCTGCACAAGGCCGTAACCAGTTGTGCCACGAGGACACGGCCATAATTCTCCACAAAAATGGTACATTTTGCCACCAGGAAGCTGGATCACCAAAGTTGAAAGTTGGCAATGAACTTATCGCCGCCAACACGATAGATCACCTATAATGGGAATTGGCAGTGATGTCAGTGATCTCACAGGTGTGACATCCGCCTTCCCGAAGTGGATCATCTCGGATAAGCGGCTACCAGCCTCACCTCAGAACGAATCATCTCGGATAAGAGGCTGCCAATAGCCTCTGGGACACACATCAGCTGCCCCAAGTTGTTCCTCCTGCTTAAAAGTAAAGCTTCAACTGGGAAGCATAAGGCAACTTTTCGGTCTCTTTCATCAAGACACAAGATCGGCGAACATAGCTCACTGCAATGCAAAATTGGAGCAAGTTAGCAGTTAAACACAAAAGATACTGCAAAAACGCTAAAGCCGAATTCTTTGGGGCGAAGCAATCCAATTTCGATTGAAGCAGAGGATAAGCCTCGCTTGCACAGTGATGATGGGCTAGCTCAGCAAACGCCAAGGCCTAACCTCGCCTATATGGCTAAGCCAGAATGATCCTATGGGACACAGTCTTAGCCTCACCTATATGGCAAGACTGGCTCAACCTTGAAGAGACTAAGTCCCAAGTTCTGCCTGTGCAGCGGACTTAACATACAATGATCTTTCTGTGATCAAGTCAGAATGATAGCTTCGTTGCGGAAGCTATGTCGAAATCCTTCTCCGCAGATCAGTTAAATGGAGAACAAGGGAAGCTAATCCCTGAAGCAGCCGCTAAAGCTGAATTAAGGGAGATGAATTTCCTAAAATCGGTGAAGTCGTTGAATGATCAAGACTTACCGGTCCTTGGCTGGATAATGACCAGAGTGGTCATTCCCACTAGTTCAGAGATCTGAGTATCTCTCTCAACCAAGAGAAGAGGAGAAGAGCAGATCACTTCTCTTCAGAGGACCTCAAGTGTCCTATTTATAGGCCCCATGGCCTGAGCGCTGCCGCCTCAAGCGTGGAAGCACGAGCGCATTTAAGGCATTTACTGCGCCTTGAGAACAGGGACGGCTTCCCTTGGAATCGTTCAAAGGGAGAAACGTCTCCCTCATAAAGGCACTTATTGCGCCTTGAAGAAAGGGAATATCCTCCCTTGAAAACGTGCAAATCGGAGAATATCTCCCTCGATCAGCACGAAGAAAGGAGTAATCCTCCTCGTAATCGGCCCACGGCAGTTGGCCTCGGGAAAGCGACAGATGTTCCAGAGCGAACTTATCTAGTCGCGAAGCTACCCAGACGCGAATCTACATGATTCCTCGGCGAATCTACATCCCAAAGCAGGATTTAAAGCGAAGCTGAACTCAACCATCATGGCGACGTTCATACTCCACACACCACCGATCGAAGCAGTTCAAAGTATTTCGAAGTCTGAGCTATTGCAGATTTTCGAAAACTTTGAAGGGGGTCTTGTTGACACTTAAAAAAGACAAGATTCTTATTGGTCCGAACAAAGTCTAAACTTATTGACATTTACAAAAGACAAGTGACAGACGAGCTGAAGACCAGTTTTCATCCATCTCCGAGGGACAAGGAAGCAACTTGGACTCCACTGATCCAGCAAGCAGACAGTGAACCCGGATTGTTTCTAAACAGACCTCAGCAGGTCTAAGGTGCTAACACTTAGCATCGCATGAGCCCAAAGGGATAGCCTCGCTTGAGAGGCTAATATCACCCAACTTCGCCTTGAAGCCATTCGAAGCCTCGCCAAGAAGCTAACTCACAAACTTCGCCACAGAGGACTTCCAGCTCCGCCAAAGGGTTTCTTTCGGAATTCGCCAGAAGCTGCCTCTAGCCCCGCTACGAGCTCAATGCGGACAGCTCCGCTATTGGTCTGCTATTGTCAACCTTTGACCAATCAAATCTCCGGATGAGATCGGATCCAATCAGATCAAATCCAATTAAGATCAAATCAGAGATCAAATTTGGCAGTTGATTGCCACAATCTCTTGACTCTTCTAAAACGAGTAAGAAGATCAGGGGAAATCCCCCAACGATATGGAAAGGATCAAGAAGGTCAACGACCTGCCAATTCTAGCTTCGCAGAAGCTGATCCTAGCCTCGCAGCAAGGCTACTTTCCAGATTTAAACAGATTCGATTCAATCTGTTTCTATATTTTCAAGGACGATTATACCCTTGCTCTCCCTATAAATAGCCCGCCAGGGGTACAAGGAGAGAAGAACACGCAAGAGGACTCCACAAGCAGAGGCTTCTTCATAACGCACCGTGCGCTCTCGAATTTAGAGACCTTTTAGAAAATTGCTTTCTCTATTCAGGGTGTTGATACCTTAACATCGTCCTTCTTCTCAAGGAATCTCCAGAACCAGGCGAGAAGGAATTCCTAATTGAAGGCGATTTTGAGAAGCAGCAAGAGGGTTCTACCAACCCTCTGTTCTCTGGTTCCCGGAACCAGGCGAGAAGGGAATCTCATCGCTCGCATCGTCAAAGGGACAAAGTGGTCGCGCGCTGACCAGACTCCTATCGGCACACTTCTCCAGAATCTCTGAGGAGATCTACTTGTAATCTTTTTAAGAATACTTGTAATTTAGCTCCTCAACCCTTTTATTGTAAGTTTTTCCCCTTTGCGAACATAATGGAAAACAGTTATATGATAAAATTGCAAACTAGTACGAAATTCTTCAAGTAAGGAATAAATAAGAGAATATCCATGAAACATGAAAATCACCTGATCATCTAACACTCAAAGGTTTATAAGCACATATAGTCTCATGAAAACAAATCATGAGTAAACAAGAATGACGTGAGTGTACAAGTATAATGTAAAATACAAAGTCATGAAAATAGGCAATAAGCTCAAAGTGAAATTTCTTTATAAATGAAAACACGAAAATCATTAAAATTTAATTTTCAATAATACAACTTCAAGGCATATGTATGTTTTGTACAAACTAGAGTATACATACATATCCAAACATGAACGAGTCCACAAAAACATATGCATGAAGGCAAGTGGCTCAAGAATGTATATGTATAACTATTAGTTTAGACAAAATAAACATATACATGAAGCTAATCACAAATATGAAAAATATGTACAAAAATAGGGAATACAAGTCAAAATGTATGAATCATCAAAACTAGGCTATACTAGTACATCTAATGAGTACAAATGAGCAATCAAGTACAAACATTTAAGAATCTATTTGTGGCTCACTAGTTGTATAAGTATATACTCAAGTTTTAATGAAAACTAACATCTAACCATGTAATCAAATCATGAAGCATAGAAACAAAACATAAATATGATCATTATATGAATGCACATATTTAGAGTTATGATATACATGATAGCTAAACTAAAGTGAGAATACAAAAATAATAATCCATATGAACATGGGTGTAACTCAAATACTATACATATATGTCACAAATCTAATTATCATGACATTTATCATAATAATCATGAAACATCAAAGTATGCTAAAATCAACAATGGAAGCATGTAAACATAAATGAGAGTTAGAGATCGTTATCAAAGCCACGAGGGTACATCTCTATGTCTCCAAACTAAGGTGGTCCTCCCACCAAACTCCCCTTGAAAGTGATGCATCCAATATTGTCACTTTTAAGCTCGGAACGCATCCACCTCAAGGCACCACACTCTCACGTCAAGTGAGAGCCCACACCTACATCAAATAAAATAGGGGTGATCTTTGGTACCCAAACTCTATTGGGTCCATGGGGGTTAGCATCTTTCCTAACCCAAACAAATCTGTTTGCTAAATTTACATCATGTATTCTATTATAACAAAACTTAGCAAGGTGACCCTTACGTTCACAATGTGTACATGTGTACACATGAGCATACATAGTGTTGTGTGCATGAACGTGGGAAGCATGTGTATGCCGTAATTTGTGTGCATGCATAGGTGGAACTTATTTCTTGCGAAACATGGATTCCAAATGTGTGTGGTTCATGGCACATTGGCTCAAAGTGGAGCCCAAACAATCAACACTCTTCTTAAGCATACAAATATCATTTTCAATTATAGAAGAGGTGGTGCATGCAATAAGTATGCTAGATGATGAAGCTACACTAGTATGACAAACATGTGAATCTATATCATTTTTCAAAGAAATATTTTTCTTAGAAACCAAATCCAAATCCTTTGAAATTAAAGCAATTTTCATTTTCAAAGATTCATTCTCTTTTATAACAAAATCAAGTTTTGAAGATAGAACTTAATTTTTCTTCAAAACAATGTCACAATCATTTTTATTTTTTAAAATTTCATTTTCTTTTAGGGCAAGATCAAGTTTGGATTTCAATGAATTCCTTTCATTAGAAATCTCATCTCTTTCTTGCAAAACAATATCAAGTTTAGAAAATAACTCTTTATTTTCTTTAGTTAATTTAAAAATTTTCTTTTTCAAGACTTTATATTTTTCAAAAAGGTTCTCACAAACAATAGATAGCTCTTCATTTAATGCATCAGGATCAACATAATCATCACAAGAAGAACTAGCACTATCTAGTTGAGTATCCGAATATACCTCAAGGGGGTCATTCCCTTGGACCATGAAGCAACGTTGGTCGGATACTTCTCCACTAGATTCCTTCTCTACTTGGATTGGCAATTGAAGCTCTGGAGAGGTCAAGATGTTCCACGCTGCAAAGGTGGAAACACATTGAGAAACCATGTTTAAATATTCTTTGCTAAGTGATTTTCTAAGTGCCTCTAGGGTTAGTGCATTGGCCTCTATATGCATGCTATTACTAAGATAAGATTCCTTGGTAATGGTAAGGTAAACTTTATAACCTATAGCTTTTAAATGCCAACTCATCCTAACCTTTCATATATCAATTTTAGAGATATCAAACATGGGAGGGTTATCCATGAGTGCAAACAATATTTGTCCAAATGCAAATGATAGAATAGCTAACCAAGATCTCACTCATAGGTGGTTAAACCTAATATCAGGAGCGTAGGCTCTGATACCAATTGAAAGTACACTTAGGGGGGGTGAATAGATGTATGGCTAATCTAATGACAAATGATGTGAAATTAAAAACTAATTGCAACACACTTAGTGTAACTAAAGAGTGTAGCCGAATTCCAATTGAAGGGCTCTGGACTAACTCCTCTTGATTCCTCTGAATAAGAGTTGAGGTGCTATATGAAGCTCTCTTGGTTTAACACAAGTATAACACACACACATAATCAATACCAAGCATATAAATGATATGAACAATATGAAATGATGCAAGACACAATATAAAAGAGAGAGAGAGTTAGAGAAAGTGGATCAAACGCAAACACAAGGATATATTTTGAGGTTCGAGCACCCAGCTCTACGTCCCCGCCTTCACATAAAAGGATTTTCACTAACTCGTCCACACAGGACTTCCCACACAGGGAACCTCCACTGAGGATTTGGGCAAATACAACTTGAGAGTACACAACTCCTCTCTCAACCAATATAACCTCTCACTAGAGGCAAGGCACAAAGCCAAGACAAGATCAACCTCACAAATGAGGGATAGACACTTAGCCAAACAATAGCGACCCCCTCACACTTGAGGGATTCCAACTCAATCTCCACCTCTCACTAGAGGGATACAAACACCACTTCCTCAATCACCTCTCACTAGAGGGATATCAACTCAATCACCTCTCACTAGAGGGATATTAAAATGAATGGAAGTTTTACAACTTGGTGGTCTCTCTTAACCACAAACCAATTCTTTTTTCACAAAACAATGATCCTATAGATAGGATAGATAGATAAGCTCAAGTGTGAGAAAATAAAGTGTTTGGAATAAAGAAAAATGCTTGGGAAAATCTCCAAATAGATCTATAATTTTAGACCGAAAACTAATTCCCAAAAGACTCTAATTTCTTTGAATTTTCAACACTTTAAAAACAAATAAAGATTAAAACTTTTGAACCCAAAAACTTTTGCTGAAAAACACTTAAGGGATGTGAAAATTTTCTCTCTTGAAATCTTGTTCAAAACTAGCCAAGGAATGGGGTATTTATAGCCCCAATCCAAATCTGCCCGTTGGCAGCTGGAAAGGGCAGATTTGCCCTTCTGGTCGACCGGCCCCAACAGTCAGATTTCTGACCGTTGTGCCTCTGGTCGACCGGCTCGGTCGACCGCGACTAGATACAGAGAGCAGAGCTCTCTGCCGGTCGACCGGTCCGGTCGACCGGGGCCATTTTCAGAGAGCAGAGCTCTCTAGACGGTCGACTGCCCGGTCGACCGGCCCACCAACCCTGGCTGCGTGCACGTCCTGTGCACGTCGGTCGACCAGTCCGATCGACCGACTTCTGCTCCGGTCGACCGGTCCGGTCGACCGGCAGACAGCCAATCCAGCCTAATATAGGATTTAAAAACTTGGCTTTTTATTATCAAATAAATCCCATAAAATCACATAAATTTCACAAAAATCAGTTCTTATTATATCTTTGAAATACCAATATGTGTGATAAAAATTCAGCACATATTACAAACTAATTGAACCATTTTTGTGAGATTGAAAATTTGCCTTAAACCAAAATCCGTATTTTTCGAAACTAGAATTTTTGAAATGGAAAACCGTTTTCTCCAAAACTCATGTAAATACAAAAACATGATATTAAAAGAACTTTGAAGCATATTGTATATGGATAGAATCCAATATACATGAAAGGTATTATATCTATGTTTTTGACTTGAAAACGAAGATCGGTTAAACCGAAAAACCAAAACATGAAACTTGTGTGTGTATTATGAACTTGAGCATATCACACTATCTAATCTTTACAATGAGATCTAAACAAACTTAAACTAAACAAACGGATATCTTCTTGTAGAACTCTGTCTCCAAGTCGACTCGATCCAAACGTGATCCACCGAGCTTAACTCCAGCCGAGTGCTAGATGTGAACATGACGCTCGAGCTCTTGAATCACCATGTGAAAGCTCCAAACACCTTTGTTGAAGCTAATCACCTACTAATATCTTGGTTAAATATCTGAAACTAAATATCACAAGATTAGTAAACAATAACTACATGATTTAATCATCATCAAAATTAGAGTGAAGGGCCTCAGGGCCAACACCAAATTGGTCCACCCAGGAAACTCCATGTGGAGTAAGCTTCATGCGAAGCTAATTGATAAGCTCTCAGCGGAGCTAAGATAGAGCTTCTTGTAAAGATAAAGAATTAGCTTGCAATGAAGCTAGAATAAAGCTTCATGCAAAGCTTGTGATGAGCTTGCAGTGGAGCTAAAATGAAGCTTCATGCGAAGCTAAAGATAGCGTCTGAACGAAGATAAAACAACTTCATTGTAGGGTTTTTACACTTAAACTATCATTTCAAGTTAAGTTGAAGCGATAGCTGTGCACTCCTTTTGAGAAGGCGAAGCTAGAGACACTTAGTGTCTATAAAAGCAAACTTTGGCTGAATTTTTAGAGTAGTTATCTTCTCTTTCAAACTCTCAAGAACTTTTAGAGAATCACCTCTCTTTGTCTTCTTCATTCAGATCTCCCGAGATCTCTTTGCAAACTTCAATGGCTCCAAAGCAACGTCCAGGGTAACAGGTTGCTACCTCTGCAGTAGCTCTGACCATCGAGCATCTAATCACTGGTAGGGGTTCGCCCCTTTTTAGAGATTTTTCAATCTCTTTTGCAACCAATTTTGGCCTAATTCATGGCAGATCTTTCAAGATTAATCAGAATCGGATGATTGTAGGGAGTCGAACTCCCAAAAATTTGATTTTGCCAAATTTTAGGTGATTTATTCCCCTTTAATTTTGCTGATCAATATCAGAAACTGAAGGGTATCTTTAAGAAGCTTCTAGGTGAAGCTAGCCCTGGGGATTTTTGCATTTTGTCATGCGACAGAATGCGAAGCTAGATGAAGGTCGCTGCATTCTTTGAACTTTCTTAGGCACAAATGCCTCTTAAGCTTCCATGCGAAGTTAGCCCTTGAGGCTTTTCGCATTCTGTCATTTGACAGAATGTGAAACTAAGTCTCAGGACGAAGCTGAATGAGGGTCGCCGAGCCCATTGAACTATCTTAGGCACAAGTGCCTCTTACCAAAAATTTTGTCGGATCATGAGCATGCACTAAAAATTGTGATTTAAGAATTGATATGAGTTATGTCCTTTAGAGAATGTGCTTATGTCCCTTTGAATTTTTCATAATAGCCAAATAGCAAAACGAGTCGTATCCACAAGGAGGGGGAGCAATAGAAATTTTGTTCGATTTTTCTTTATTTTCTCAAAATACTCCTTCTTTGTTTCACTAAAATAAAAGAAAGAAAAAAGCATGTGAAAATGGTGAGAGATAGAAAAGAAAAATAAAACGTGATGTGAATTGATAGTGATTGAGAAAACGAGTGAAAATGAAGTAAAAAAAGAAACGTGGATTCAAGAAAATGCTAATTGAAAATGAAGAAAGAAAAGACTAAGTGAAGGCTAAAAGAAACTAAAAGAATGTTTGAAAAAAGTTTGAAAAAGAGTTTTAAGAAAGAGTTTGAAAAAGAGTTTGAAGAAGTAAAAGAAACTAATAAAAGAGGTTGCTTGAAAAAGTTTAAGTTTTTGAAAATGAGAAATATCACATGGCAAACCTTCTACTAATGAATCCCACTAGCCATTAATTTTCTTGATGATAGAGCCTCACAATGGATCCTTGGCTTATACAAGTCTTGTATTTTGAGAACTAATCATGTGGTGTTCTAATGAAAGTCCTTCACTCTCCACTTTGTTTCACACGACAAAAACTTGAACATCACCCTATCAAAATTTTAAGGCGAGATTAGAGTAAGAAACAAGTGCACTATTGGTATTGACAAAGATGAGTGGGTATTCTCCAAGTCAAAACAAACAAGTTAAGCAATCAATAGATCATCCAGAATATAAAGTTAGAGCATGAAATAAGAGAGTTAGATTTCTAGTTAGAGAGTTAGAGTTAGGACTCTTCATCATAAGCCATCCAAAGCTCTTATTTGCATAAGGCTTATTGGCATCCTATTTGATTCATGTGGCTTATCATTCAAGTAGTTAGGGTTAATGGGTTAGTTAGCTATGCAAGAAGAAAGTTAGCTAGAGATGAATGTAAAGTATGAAATGAAAAAGCTTGTTAGAGGTGTTAGAGATTGTTAGAGACATGAATTAAAAGCACAAGTAGAAGATTGCAAGAAACAAAAATTAGGAGAAGAAGAATCATTGTATTGATTATTACCTTCTCAATTACAATGGCACTCTCTCTTCCTCACTCAAATTCTGAAATAAAAACCTAATCTAATTTGCAATGATGCAAGAGTACATGAGAAATTAGAGTAGCAAAAGCAATTGAGGTGTTCTGCTCTCTGTTCTCTATCTAACTTTCTTTCGGGTCTACTTACAGGGTATTTATAGGCTGCAGAAGCTTGGAAAGCACAAAATGATGGGACATATGTCCAAGATCCGCGCCTGGATTCTCTATCTTACCGCGGAACGCGGCAAAAGCTGTGTTTCCGTGGCTAGATGGTGGACAGATGCGCAGATCTTCTGCCATCTGTCCCTTCTACTAGATTGTAGCTTCGACGAATATCCATCTTTGCGCACTTGGGCGAGCATTAGTCCAGATTCATTCTTTAATTTTTAGGACTAATCTACCCTTCTCTAGAACCATCTTTCTTTCTCTTCAAGAAATCCCATTTAATTATCTGAAAATAGCTTTAAATCAGGATTTTGTTACCACCTTGCCCTTTTCCTTCTAATTATTTGCAAAAGGCCCAAATGAGATTTATTAGCAACATAATTAACATAAATTCGTAGGAAATATGATGATGATGATGCAAAATCGGTTACTAATCACACTCCCATACTTATCTTTTTGCTCATCCCAGAGCAAAACTAAAAGGCAAAAATTAAACTAAGAAGTTATTACACTACTTTTGCAGGTGACCCGATTACACTGAGCACACGCAACAAGCCGTTAAACCTCTAGGTTACCCCTATAGGAGGAGGTTTGTCTCCTGAGGGCTTTCAGCAGAATACACCCACAAAATCCATAAAAAAGAGAAAACAAATGTTAGTAGTTTTTGAAAACATATTTTCAAAGAAAGAAAGAAAGAAAGTTTACGATCCATTTTTGCAAAAATTTTAAGTGATCTTATGGTTTTAGGTTAACCTAAACTATTCCTTCCTAATTATAAGTTTTCACTCGAAGTTTTGTCTTCAATTAGGGTTAAGTGGTCGAGAGTAGATTGATCATTGGATCTTGCAATAAGCCTAAAAGATATACACTTATATATATGAAAAATTGCTACTCAGACTTTGATACCTTTATTTTTATTTAATATAAACATATATATATACATATATTATTTTTCTTAGCTTCATTATGCTTTTTAATTTACCCATGTAGCGAGCCTTGAACCGATGACTCCCAGGCTAGACGGTCTTAGGGCATCGAATGAGAATACATCCCTCGGGTTCAAGAGCTCGTGTAAACAAGGGCACGAATGCTAAGGACTTAACTTAACCACCTTTAGGCACGACTGATCATGCTTCCTAAGGAACAATTAACCAACTTAAATGGTGATCAAGTGCTTATTTATTTACACTTTTATTTATTATTTTATTTTTATATATATAAAGGAATTTTAAGTCTTTGTTTTAATCCCTCAATATGTAAATGTATATAATACTTAGGAAAAATTCAAGATCAATTATCTTTCTCTCTTTCTTACTTAACCGAAAAAATTCAACAATTCT
Source organism: Agave tequilana (assembly GCA_038442645.1). Lineage (NCBI taxonomy): Eukaryota > Viridiplantae > Streptophyta > Magnoliopsida > Asparagales > Asparagaceae > Agave > Agave tequilana. The sequence continues at coordinate 44,901 of JAVJIF010011223.1, read as the reverse complement.
TCTTATTTCAACTTAAATTAAGAAATCCTAGTTTAGAGTTTTCTCAATTTATAAGATCAAATTAATTTTCTTAAAAATGGATATAAAATTTTTTAAAGAAAAGAAATTTCTTAAAAGGGAAGAGAATCTAAGAAAAATTCCTAAAAAAAGAAAAAAATCTAAAAGGGAAAATCCTAGAAAATGCTAAATGCTAGAAAAGAAAGGAAAAAAAATAAAAAGAAAGAAAAATCCTATATTAGTACCTCCCCCCTACACCTATCACATGCATTGTCCTCAATGTATATAAATAAAATCCAAATGCACAAGATAGGTTATGTTGTGATATCACCTCGGGCGCCTACTCGGGCCAGCTGAAGTGCTTGGGCTCATTGATTGAGAACGCTGCAAACCCTCCTCAATCATTCTAACCTCTCATTTTATTCTTCTACCTTTTTTCTCAATTTAGCCTGCCCTTGAAAATTTTCTTCATGCCTTTCCAGATAGAGGACATAAAGGTCTTAGTATCACTAGGGTGTGGCTACTACCAAAATGCACTCTCATCCTCCTCCTCACTCTGTTCCTTCTGGAGAAGTCTCAGTAGGAACGTCCTCAGTTGTCACGCCCCGCTTCCCAAAATACGCGAAAACGGAGTCGCGACGAAGGTTGGCGACGTATATACGTGAGGAAAATACCCCACGCATACACGCTAAGCCTAAAGTAACCTGAACAAGCTACAAAATCTACTACGATAATATCAATATCACGGCAATATGACATATAAATATCTAACACAATGATAGCAGATGAATATAATAAAGAAATGGCAATAAGATGCGATATAGATAGAATCAGGAAAATAACATGAATAAAAGAGCAAGATACCTAAAATTAAGAAAAGAGAGACTCCAGCTCCTTGTAACACGTATGATCACACGAACACCTGAATAATATAAGAAGGTGTCCAAAAGCTCTGGACATGCGAATCCATGGTCGTCAGAAGCAACCTAATGAGTGTGTGTGTAAAGGGAAAAGTGTTCGTGCATAATAACAATATGAACATATAACAATATGATAAACTACAGACAGGAGATAACTAATTAACATGTTAAACAAATAACTGAAGTATAACTGAATAACTAAAAGTATGTAGAGAAAAGGCAACTATTACAACTGTAAACAAATAACCAATATCAAGATGTGTAACCTAGCATATGTCACTTGTCTTGTATACAATCCGGTCATGTGTACAATCATATGTCTATCATAGTTATATATACGTACAGTCGGGTGATCACGGTCAGTCACAATACATTAACAGTATATCATTATTAATTATGTTAGCGAACACCAATTGCCACATGTAATAGATGCATCCCATACTATGCCTATTACACGTGCCAATCGAGATCCTCAGTTATTGAAACTGATCGGTTGGAGACATTGTCTGTGTTTTAGGTGGGTCCCGTGCATACCCGGGACTACGGCCCAGACCCCTGGCACTGAACCAAGTGAAAACACCTAGAGGGGGGGTGAATAGGTGTAAGTGCTAATCTAGTGAACTAAATGCGCTAAATGCGGAAGCTTAAAAACTTATTGCAACACACTTAGTACAACACACAAGTGTAGCCGAATTCCCCGTGAAGGGCTCTGGACTAACTCCTCTTGATTTCCCTAGATATGGGTTGAGGTGCTATATGAAGCTCTTGTGGTTAAGTACAAGTGAGGCACACACACAAGCAAGCCAAGCATATAAGAATGAGCAATATGAAATAATGCAAGGCACAACACAAGTATGAATGATATGGTAATATGAATAATGCAATACAAATAAAAGAGAGAGAGAGTTAGGAGATAATGGATCAAACGCTAACAACAAGATATGTTTCGAGGTTCGAGCCCTTAGCTCTACATCCCCGCCTTCACCACCGTGAAGAATTTCCAATCCACTATCTCCCACCGAGGGAACCTCCACCGAGGAGGATTTGATACAACAATGGGAGTACCGAACTCCTCTCTCAAACACCGCCTCACAACCGAGGGGTAGGCCCGTAGCCAATACAACAACCAACACCTCTACCGAAGAGGGTTACAAACACCAACTCCACCTCTCACTAGAGGGAGCAAACAACAACCAACTCCACCTCTCACTAGAGGGAGTAAACCACAATCTCAACCTCTACCAAAGAGGGAGCAACCCAATCAAAGCAAGGGTTTTACAACAAGTGGTTTTTAAAGACCACAAACTCTCTTTTCCCACAAACAAAAGATTCTAAATAGATTAGGATAGAAGATAGCTCAAGTGTGGAAAAAACAAGTATTTTGATCAAAGAAAAACTCTTGAGAAAAATACCAAATAGATATAGAATTTTAGATCAAGAAACAATTCCCAAAAACTATTTTCTTTGAAATAAAACAAAACACTTAAAACAAATAGATGAAGCTTTTTGGCACTTAAACTATTTTGAAAACTTGTTTAAAACACTGAAGATGTTAGGAAATTTTAGCTCTAAAAATCTTGGCCAAAATCCCAAAGAATTGGGGTTTATATAGGCCAAAATAGAAACTAGCCGTTAGGCTGATCTGGCAGCCTGACAGGCTAGCGGTCGGCCGGCCGGCCGACCGCCAACGGTCAGAAATATGACCGTTGGGCAATCCCGGTCGGCCGCCCGGCCGACCGCCCAGATACAGAGAGCAAAGCTCTCTGGTCCGGTCGGCCGCCCGGCCGACCGTCCCTGTGTCTGCCAAACGTGCACAAGTCTGTGCACGTCAGTCGACCGCAAGGGTCGACCGGCCTTTGGTGCGGTCGACCCGTGCGGTCGGCCGACCTGGCCTGTCAGCCACAGTCTGGGTCAGAAACACTAGTTAAAAATATTTCTAAAAATCTTTTATCTCTTGTAAAAATACCCAAAAATAGTTTTATCATTTTGCATTGATATATAAACTTGTGATAAACATTTTAACTCAAATATCAAGCATATGAAACCATTTTTGTGTTTTATCATTTTTTACCAAAAAAACAAAACTTGTATTTTATCAAACTTGGATTTTTCAATAGGAAATCTGATTTTTCCTAAAACTCATGAATAGATATATCAAAATATGTTTGTTTAAGATATGAAGCATGTATGTATATTGAACACATCTAATATACATAAAAACTATTTAAACTTGTTTTGATCTAAACTATTCATGAAAACCAAATCCAAACATAAAACTTGTGTGTGTTGTGCACTTGAGCATATCAACTATACTAAGCTTTACAAATGGATCTAAAACACACTAAACTATGGATACCTAAGTCTTCTTGACGATCTTCATCTTCAAGTCGACTTGGTCCAAACACCGTGATCCAACGAGCATGACTATGTATCATCTTGACGCTCGGGCTCGGGAATCACCAAGTGAAGGCTTCCAAACTCCTCTTTTTGAAGCAATCACCAACTAATATCTTGCTTAATGATCTGAAACTAAAATCACAAGATTATTAGTAAACATAACTACATGAGTTAATCATCATCAAAACTAGGGTGGAAGGCCTTCGGGCCAACAATCTCCCCCTTTTTGATGATGACAAAACTCATGGAGTTATATATGCATAGATTAAAGTTAAGCTTCAAAGAAGCTCCCCCATAACTCATGCATAAACAAATAAACAATAATGAATATGCAATGAAGGCTCTTAAACATGAATGCATATCTATGCATAAACAATAAAAGGCTCTAGATACCAATGAAATGTTCAAAAATAAAACATGCTCTAGTTACCAATTAAAATAAAACTAAATTAAACTTAATATATGCAAAACATAAATATGCATATATAAAACTTTAATATATGCAAAACATAAATATGCATATATAAAACTCAAAATCTTTCTCCCCTTTTTGTCAATCATCAACAAAGGGGTAAACAATCAAAACAAAACAAAATTTTCTCCCCCTTTTTGTTCGAAACAATGAATCAACAAAAAGGTTAGTAAAGACAATGTTCTCCCCCTTTTTGTCTAAAACAAAAACAAAAACCAAATAGGGGTGACAATCAATTAAGATATCAATTGAAAATATGTCAAAGTAGCATCTTGATACCTATTGAAAGTAAACATAGATCAATAAATGGTATATGCTATATACATTCATGAAGAGGAAGACGCTAAGTTAACTTTCCTACACACATGCATTACATGAAGAAGGGATGACAAGCCCTAACTCACATAACACATGATATGTAATGCATAAGAGGAGATGTGAAGTGTTGGCCCAAAGGCCTTCCACTCTAGTTTTGATGATGATTAACTCATGTAGTTATGTGTACTAATAATCTTGTGATTTTAGTTTCAGATCATTAATCAAGTTATTAGTAGGTGATTAGCTTCAACAAGATGATTTGAAGCTTTCACATGTTGATTCAAGAGCCCGAGCGTCAAAGATCATATATAGCACTTGCTCGGTGGATCAAAGAGTTTTGGATCGAGTCGGCTTGGAGATTGCGCTCTACAAGAAGACATCGGTACCATAGTTTAGTTTTGTGTTTAGATCCAAATTGTAAAGATTAGAATAGTATGATATGCTCAAGTTCACAACACACACGTTTTATGTTTTGGTTTTCGGTTTTTGGTTTAACCGATCTTGGTTTGCATGAATAGATATTATATCAAAATAAGTTTACATGGTTTAATGTATATTAGATTTGTTCTATATACATGCATGCTTCAACTACTTAGACAAACTTACTTTGATATACCTATTTCATGTGTTTTATGTTTTGTGTTTTAAAAAAACTTATTTTTGGAATTAAAGTCAAAAACTATGATATATATATGTTTCATGTATATTGGATTTATATCCATATGCATCATGCTTCAAAGTGTTTAAATATCATGTTTTTGTATTTGGAAGAGTTTTGGACAAAACGTATTTTCTATTCAAAATCCAAGTTTTAGAAAATACAGTTTTTGGTTTTTGGTAAAAATGATAAGACATAAAAATAGTTCATATTGATTGATATTTGAGCTAAACTTTTTACCACATGTTTATATGCAAAATGATAAAACTATTTTTGGTGATTTTTAGGAGTGTTAAAAGATTTTTCAAAATATTTTTAAACTGTTTTTCTAACCCAGTTTTCTGTTCCAGGCTTCAACCAGTCGACTAATCTTCTGACCAAGTCGACTTGGGATGAAGTCGGTCGACCGGGTCGGTCGACCGACGTGCACAGATCTGTGCACGTTTGGCAGACCGGGGACGGTCGACCGTCAGGGTCGACCGGGTCTGAGAGCAGAGCTCTCTGTTTGTTTGGGTCGACCGGGGCGGTCGACCGGTAGCTGGCAACGGGCAGAATTTGACCGTTGGACGGTCGACCGGAGCGGTCGACCGGCAGTTCATCTTTGGCAGATTCTGCTGCCAACGGCTATATATTTTTCTGGGGGCTATAAATACCCCATTCATAGCCTGTTTTCTCTAAGATTTTTTGTGCGAATTTTTCCCTACTCTCTGGTGTTTTTACAGCAATCAAAAGAAGTTTTTGAACTCATATTGAACAATCTATTTGGAGTTTTTGCTAGGGTTTGAAAAACCAAAGAAAAGGGTTTTTGGGAAAAGAGTTTTGATTCATCTTCTATATCTTGGTTTCAGTTTTTCCCAAGAATTTTTCTTTGTGATTTTGATTTCCATTCCATTAGTTTTCTCCACACTTGAGCTAAAATCTACTATCTCTTCTATAGGATCTTTGTGTGAGAGAAAGAAATTGTTTGTGGTTGTTTGTTAGACCACCAAGTTATAAACCCTAACTTAGCTTGGCTTTGTGCCTTTCCCTCATTGTGTTGAGGAGGTTGTACTATTGGGTTATATCCCTCAAGTGGTGAGGTGATCCTTGTTTACTTTGTGCTAATCCCTCAAGTTGTGAGGTGATTGTTTTGTTGGATTGGAGCTTGCCTCAAGGAGGAGGTTGTGGTTGTAAAGAGAGGAGTTGGGTACTCCTTGTGAGAGTTCTTTGTGGACTTTCTAGTGGATTAGAAATCCTTCGTGTGTCGAAGGCGGGGATGTAGAGCTGGGTGCTCGAACCTCGAAACATATCTTGTTGTTTGCGCTTGATCCATTTACTCTCTCTCTATCTCTCTCTTTACTTTGTGCCTTGCAACTATTCATATTGTGCATTCATAATTGCTTGGCTTGGTTGTGTGTGCATCACTTGTTGATTGCACTTGAGTGTATTTCATTAAGTTTTTAAATTTCGCATTGAGTTCATAGATTAGCTATATCACGTATTCACCCCCCCCTCTAGGTGATTTTCAATTGGTATCAGAGCCTACGCTCCTGATATTTAGGTTTAACCACCTAGGAGTGAGATCTTGGTTTGCTAATCTTCATTTGCATTGTTCATTTGCACACATATAGTTGCACTCCTGGGTAGCCCTCCTATGTTTGACCATTTTAGACTTGATGTTTGGAAGGCCAATATGGTTAGTCATTTAAAAAGCCTAGGACATCTAGTTTATCAAGCCTCCACTCTAGAATCATTCCCTAATAGTAGCAAACATAAAAAGGCTAATGCATTAGCACTTAGAGCACTTAGAGCATCTCTTAATGAACATCTTTTACCGGTGTTTGATCGTTATGACTCGGCTTTTGCAGTTTGGAGCATATTGACTTCTCCCGAGCTACCAAGGATTATTAACAAGATGAGGAGATCTATGAGAGAAAAGTCCGAAGAGCATTGCCTCATGGTCCACGGGAAGAACTCTCTTGAGGTACAATCAGATTCTCAATTAGATGATTGCTCTAGTTCCTATTGTGATGGTTGTTTAGAAGCTCAAACTTTAAATATGGAACTTGCCACAAAGCTTGAAAATCTCTTGAAAAAACACAAACTTTTGAAAGAGGATAATCTTGTCTTGAAAAATGAATTAACGGATTTGTGTTCTAATTTTGAATTGATTTTGCAAGAAAAGGAAGAGATTGCAAGTGAACGTGACTCACTTAAATCTCAACTTGAACTTGCTTTAAAGGAAAATGAATTTTTGAAAAGCAAAAATGTTTGTGATGATGTTGTGAAAAACAATGAGGTTTTATCTTCTAAATTGGATTTTGTTTTAAAAGATAACCTTGTTTTGAAAAATAAAATTGAGTCCATTACAAAAGAATTGGATTTGGTTTTAAAGAAAAATGAATCTTTGAAAAATGATATAGATTCTCATGTGTGCCATGCTAGTATAACTTCTTCTTCTAGCACACCTCTTACATGCTCCACTTTATCTTCAAGTATTGAAAAAGATATAAATGTTTTGAAGAAAAGTGTTGATTGTTTGGGCTCCACTTTGAGCCAATGTGCTTTAAATCATACACATTTAGAATCCTTGGTTCATAAGAAACAAGGTCCATCTTTGCATGCACACCCTACACGGCATACACATGCTTTCCACGGTCACCACCATCACACGTATGCTCATGTGTACACATGTACACATTGTGGCCGAAAAGGCCATCTTGCTAGATTTTGCTATGATCGTTTACATATTGAAAATTTAGCAAATAATCTTGTTTGGGTTAGAAAAGATACTAACCCCGTGGACCCAAAAGAAAATGGGTACCAAAAACCACCTCCTTGACTTTTGATGTAGGTGGGAGCTCTCGCATCACGTGAGAGTATTGGTGCCTTGAGGTGGATGCGTTCTAAGCTTAAAAGAGAACCTTTTGGATGCTTCACTCTCAAGGGGATTTGGTGGGAGGACCACCGTGGTTTGGAGAACTAGAGATGCACCTTCATCGGTTTTGGTATCATTCTCTAACTCCCATTTTTATTTGCATGTTTTTCATGTTCATCTATTCATAGCATGTCGTGTTTTATTGTTCATTATGCTTATGTCATGTTAATTAGATTAGTGTTATACATGTTTAGTTACTTGAGACACCCATATTTTATATGGATCTTATCTTTGTGTTCTCACTTTTTTTAGTACTATCATGTATGCCCTAGATCTAATGTAAATGCATATACATAATGATCATATGGATGTTTATGATGTTTTGTTTTGATGACTCATGTTTTGTTTAGTATGTTGAATGCCATGTTTATTAGACCCTTGACATGCATGTATAGCTTTTGAGATCACCCATGTTTAGTATGGACTCATATTTTGTGTTCTCTTTATGTTTTAGCTATCATGTTAATCATAGATCTAATGCACATGTCTTTGTCATACTAATCATATGGTTGACTATGACTTTTTGTTTTAATAATTCATGTTTTTGATTATTATGATCATTTTTGTGATTTTCATGTTGATCTATGTGTCGTTTTATGCTTCATGATTTGAATATATGTTTAGATGTTAGTTTTCATGAAAACTAGGATTTATACTTGTACATAGAATGGGCAACAAGTAAATCTTTTTATGTTTGTGCTTGAATGCCTATTTGTACCCATTAGATGTGCTAGTATAATCTAGTTTTGATGATTCATGCATTCTAACTTGTATTCCTCAATTTCGATATATTTTCATGATCATGTGTTTTAACTTCATGTATATGTCTATCTTGTCCAAACTATCATTTATACATATACATCCTTGAGCCACGTGCCTTCATGCATATACTTTTGTGGTCTCATTGTGTTTAGGATATGTATGTATACTTTAGTTTGTACATGACATACATATGCCTTGAAGTTTAAATCGTTTGGATAAATTTTCAAGTTTGCTAGGTGATTTCACATTTATGATGAATTTCATGTTTTTAAGATGATTTCAATTGGTGATTTCACATCTGAGATGAATTTGATGTTTTCAATATTAAGCTTGATTGTCCATTTTCATGTTGATATGTTTCTCACAACACTTGTACACTCACCTTATTTAATGTTTTCTCATAACTTAGTTTTCATGAGTACAAATTGTGCTATATGGATTTTGAGTGTTTTAGTGCCATGTGGTTTACATGTGTCTTCATGAAAAATATTTTTGTTATTGCTTGTTTGAAGGATCTCGTTCTAGTTGATTCATATAACTAGTTGTGATATTCTTCTTTGGTAGTAGTTTTCACACATACTATATTTGTAAACATATTTTTGAAAACCCCTACCATCAAAGGGTGGTTGGATGGGAGACCATGCTCATGTATGCTTTATTGTGAAAATCATTTTAAAAACTTGATCATGTATGGGAGGATAGGTTATATGATGTATACACTTGATCTTATTGTTGTTTAAATTGGTATCATTGAATTCTTTCAATTGGTATCAATCTTGACATTTCTTGTATACTCATATATTTGTATATATGTATGCTTTCATTTCAAAGAATATCAATTTCAATTGGTATCTACTTTTCATACATATAATATGTTTTATTTGTGCTTATTATATCCCTATATCTTTAAGCACAAGATTTTGTTTATGATAAGCTTGAGCTTCAACTTTGTTTCAATTGATTTAGTTTTCAATTGGTATCTTAATTCGAGCCTTATCATAGTTTTTATTGGTATTTCATAAAGGGGAGAAAATCTTTTATTTCATCTTTCAATTGGTATTTTGTATTCCACTCCCTTACTTTATGATAGAGAATAATAATTTCAATTGACAATAATTTCAATTGTTATCAAAATCAAATTTGTTTATATGTTTAAATCAACTTTGGTATTAAGATCTATGTTTAAGTTCAATTTGTATCAACATTTATGTTTAGAAATTCAAAATTTGTTATGTTTAATTTCAATTGATATCAAGATTGTTTATTTACAATTGGTATGTTATTTGTTTACTTATCAATTGGTATCAAGATTTTTGTTTTTCTATTGATATAGTTTCATTCTTTTTTAATTGGTATCAAAATGCACTTCCTTGACACATTTTTTAATTGGTATCATATTTGAGTTTAGACACAAAGGGGGAGAGCATCCCTTGATTGATTCCTTGTTTTGAATATAAAAAGAATTTCTTTTAATCGGTATATGTTTTTATTAGTTTTGTTTTTAACCCCTTTGTTGATGATTGACAAAAAGGGGGAGAAGAATTTGAGTTTATATGCATGTTTTATGGTTTTATGTGTTTTTATATTAAGTTCAATTAGTATCAAAAGCATTATTTAAAGAACATGTTTAGTTTTGGTATCAAGAGCTTGTAAAAGAGATCATTAGATCATTAGTTTTATTTTGCATATATTGAGTTTAATTGGTATCTAGAGTATGTTTATTTGTTTAGTTTAATTGGTATCAAGAGCATGTTTATTTGTTTTTGCTAATTAGTATCTAGAACATGTTTATTTGTTTTTGAAAATTTCATTGGTATCTTCCATTGGTTTCTAGAGCCATTTATTGTATTATGCATATCTATGCATGTTTCATGTTTTATAATTTCATTGGTATCTAGAGCCATTTATTAGTTGTTTATCCTATGCATGAGTTAAGGGGGAGCTTCTTTGAAGCTTAACTTTAATCCATGCATATATAACTCCATGAGTTTTGTCATCATCAAAAAGGGGGGAGATTGTTGGCCCAAAGGCCTTCCACTCTAGTTTTGATGATGATTAACTCATGTAGTTATGTGTACTAATAATCTTGTGATTTTAGTTTCAGATCATTAATCAAGTTATTAGTAGGTGATTAGCTTCAACAAGATGATTTGGAAGCTTTCACATGTTGATTCAAGAGCCCGAGCGTCAAAGATCATATATAGCACTTGCTCGGTGGATCAAAGAGTTTTGGATCGAGTCGGCTTGGAGATTGCGCTCTACAAGAAGACATCGGTACCATAGTTTAGTTTTGTGTTTAGATCTAAATTGTAAAGATTAGAATAGTATGATATGCTCAAGTTCACAACACACACGTTTTATGTTTTGGTTTTCGGTTTTTGGTTTAACCGATCTTGGTTTGCATGAATAGATATTATATCAAAACAAGTTTACATGGTTTATTGTATATTAGATTTGTTCTATATACATGCATGCTTCAACTACTTAGACAAACTTACTTTGATATACCTATTTCATGTGTTTTATGTTTTGTATTTTAACAAAACTTATTTTTGGAATTAAAGTCAAAAACTATGATATATATGTTTCATGTATATTGGATTTCTATCCATATGCATCATGCTTCAAAGTGTTTAAATATCATGTTTTTGTATTTGGAAGAGTTTTGGACAAAACGTATTTTCTACTCAAAATCTAAGTTTTAGAAAATACAGTTTTTGGTTTTTGGTAAAAATGATAAGACACAAAAATAGTTCATATTGATTGATATTTGAGCTAAACTTTTTACCACATGTTTATATATCAATGCAAAATGATAAAACTATTTTTTGTGATTTTTAGGAGTGTTAAAAGATTTTTCAAAATATTTTTAAACTGTTTTTCTGACCCAGTTTTCTGTTCCAGGCTTCAACCAGTCGACTAGTCTTCTGACCAAGTCGACTTGGGATGAAGTCGGTCGACCGACGTGCACAGATCTATGCACGTTTGGCAGACCGAGGACGGTCGACCGTCAGGGTCGACCGGGTCTGAGAGCAGAGCTCTCTGTTTGTTTGGGTCGACCGGGGCGGTCGACCGGTAGCTGGCAACGGGTAGAATTTGACCGTTGGACGGTCGACCGGAGCGGTCGACCGGCAGTTCATCTTTGGCAGATTCTGCTGCCAACGGCTATATTTTTCTGGGGGCTATAAATACCCCATTCATAGCCTGTTTTCTCTAAGATTTTTTGTGCGAATTTTTCCCTACTCTCTGGTGTTTTCACAGCAATCAAAAGAAGTTTTTGAACTCATATTGAACAATCTATTTGGAGTTTTTGCTAGGGTTTGGAAAACCAAAGAAAAGGGTTTTTGGGAAAAGAGTTTTGATTCATCTTCTATAGCTTGGTTTCAGTTTTTCCCAAGGATTTTTCTTTGTGATTTTGATTTCCATTCCATTGGTTTTCTCCACACTTGAGCTAAAATCTACTATCTCTTCTATAGGATCTTTGTGTGAGAGAAAGAAATTGTTTGTGGTTGTTTGTTAGACCACCAAGTTATAAACCCTAACTTAGCTTGGCTTTGTGCCTTTCTCTCATTGTGTTGAGGAGGTTGTGCTATTGGGTTGTATCCCTCAAGTGGTGAGGTGATCCTTGTTTGCTTTGTGCTAATCCCTCAAGTTGTGAGGTGATTGTTTTGTTGGATTGGAGCTTGCCTCAAGGAGGAGGTTGTGGTTGTAAAGAGAGGAGTTGGGTACTCCTTGTGAGAGTTCTTTGTGGACTTGCTAGTGGATTAAAAATCCTTCGTGTGTCGAAGGCGGGGATGTAGAGCTGGGTGCTCGAACCTCGAAACATATCTTGTTGTTTGCGCTTGATCCATTACTCTCTCTCTATCTCTCTCTTTACTTTGTGCCTTGCAACTATTCATATTGTGCATTCATAATTGCTTGGCTTGGTTGTGTGTGCATCACTTATTGATTGCACTTGAGTGTATTGCATTAAGTTTTTAAATTCCGCATTGAGTTCATAGATTAGCTATATCACCTATTCACCCCCCTAGGTGATTTTCATGAAGCTCCCCCTACACACGTGTATCACATAAAGAAGAGATGTCAAGCTCCTCAATACAAGATACACTCATCATAAATCTATATGTAGAAGAGATGTTAAGCTCTCCTTGCATATAGACAATATAAATCAAAAACTTTTGCATTTTCTTTAAACAAAATTTTGAGATACCAAATTAAAACATTCAAATAAACATCTTGATATCAAAATAGAGTATTTTTCTTTTTAAGTATATGATATCAATTTAAACTTTTTATTTTCTATCATAAAGCAAGGGAGTGGAAATACAAATACCAATTGAAATATGAAAATCGAATTTTCTCCCCCTTTATGAAATACCAACAAAAACACATGCATAAGCTTGTAATAAGATACCAATTGAAAATTGAATCAATTGAAACAAAGATGGAGCTCAAGCTTAGTATAAACAAAATATATATGTATGAAAGATTTAATACCAATCGAAATTGGTACTATTGAAATTGAAAAATATACATACATACAAACATATATGAGTATACAAGAAAGGTCAAAATTGATACCAATTGAAAGAATCCAATGATACCAATTGAAACAACAATAATATCAAGGTATAACTCATATAACCTACTACCCAATCATGTTCAAGTTTAAAATGATTTTCATTATAAAGCATACATGAGCATGATCGCCCATCCATCCGCCCGTGGTTGGTAGGGGTTTTCAAAAAAAATAGATCTGAAAAATAAAGTGTGTTTGAAAATCTCTACCATAATGAAGAATACCGTAACTAGTTATTGAAAAATTTGTAAACTAGTACGAAATCCTTCAAGCAAGGAATAAAACAAAAATATATTTCATGAACATGAAATCCACAAAATAGTCAACACTCATAATCAATTAAGTATAAATATGACTCATGAAAACAAACACATGAGTAAACATGACAGGTGAGTGTACAAATACAATGTGAAGATCATAATCATGAAAGATGGACAATAAGCTCAATATTCCTTAAAACATGAAAACATGAAAATCCTCAAAACTATTTAATCTTCAAGGTATATGTATGTCCTATACAAACTAAGGTATACATACATATCCTAAACACAACGAGTCCACAAAGATATATGCATGAAGGTACGTGGCTCAAAAGGATGTATATGTATAACAATAATTTGGATAAAATGGACATATGCATGAAGTTAAACATATAAACATAAAACAAATTCAAGAATGGGAATACAAGTTTAAAATGCATGAATCATCAAAACTAGACTATACTAGCACATCTAATGGGTACAAATAAGCATTCAAGCTCAAACATATATAGATTTATTTGTGGCCCACTATATTCTCAAGTATAAATCCTAGTCTTAATGAAAACTAACATTTAAACATATATTCAAATCATGAAGCATCAAAAAAACAAGATATGAATAAACATGATAAGCATAAACATGATTATTATGTAAATCCACATGTTATTAAACCTATGATAAACATGATAGCTAAACAAATGGTGAGAACACAAAATATGGGTCCATATAAACATGGGTGTCTCAAAAGGCTATACATGCATGTCAAGGATCTAATAATCATGACATGAACATAATAATCTATAAACATCAAAACATGCTATAAATGATAAACATGGAAACCATGCAAACATAAATAAGGAGTTAGGAATCGTTACCAAAACCTAGAAGGCAACTTTCCTTGTCTCCAAAACATGGTGGTCATCTCCACCAAACTTTCCCTTGAAAGTGATGCATCCAAATGGTAATCTTTAAGCACGGAACACATCCACTCCAAGGTACCGCTACTCTCACGTCATGTGAGAGCCCACACCTACATGAAAAACACTAGGGTGGTCTTTGGTACCCACAACTTTTTGGGTCCATGGGGGTTAGTATCATTCCTAACCCAAACAAAATTATTTGCTAAATTTACATCATGTATTCTATCAAAGCAAAATTTAACAAGGTGGCCCTTACGTCCACAATGTGTACAAGTGTACACATGAGCATACATAGTGTGATGGTGTCCGTGAGGAGCATGTGTATGCCGTGGGAGGTGTGCATGCATAATAGATGGAACTTGTTTCTTTCGAAACAAAGTTTCCAAACGTGTATGGCTCTTGGCACAATGGCTCAAAGTGGAGCCCAAACAAACTACCTTCTTCTTAAGCATGGATATATCATTATCAATCAAAGAAGAAGTGTGGCATGCAATAGGTGACGTGTGTGATACTACCCTAGCATGGTAAACATGTGCATCAATCTTATTTTTCAAAACTTCATTTTTCTTTAAACAAACATTTAAATCATTTGAAATGGAAATTATTTTATTTTCAAAGCAACATTTTCTTTTAAAACAAAATCAACTTTTGAAGTCAAATTTTCATTCTTCTTCAAAAGAGTTTCACAATCATATTTAGATTTTAAAAATTTATTTTCTTTTAATGCAAGGTCTAGTTGAGATCTCAATGAATCTCTTTCATTATAGACCTCAACCTTCTCTTGCAAAACATTGTTAAGCTTAGAAGACAAATTCTCTTTTCTTTATTTAAAGCACAAGTCTTCTTTTTCAAAGTTTTATACTTTTCAATTAATTTTTCACAAACAATTGAGAGTTCTTCATTCAAAGCATGGACATCAATATTTTCATCATATGAAGAACTAGAATCAAAACTATCTAGTTGAGTTTCCGATTGTACCTCAAGGGAGTTATTCCCTTGGATCATATGGCATTGTTGTGGCTCAGATTCTCCACTAGATTCCTCCTCTTCTTGTTGGATAGGCGTTTGAAGCTTGGAGGTGGTGGTTGTTGTCAACATATTCCACACTGCAAATGCGGAATCAAAGTTAGAAGCAAGCATAAGATATTCTTTAGGTAGCGTGCTTCTAATGGCCTCAAGGGCTTGTGCATTGGCCCCTATATGCTTGCTATCACTAAGGAAGGATTCCTTGGTAATGGCAAGGTGAACCTTATAACCTAGGGTTTGGAGGTATATGGACATCCTAGTCTTCCAAATAAGAATGTTGGAAGCATCATACATAGGTGGGGTCATGAAGTCCAACCTAAATGTGTGCAAACAAGCAAATGCAAATGTAGACTAGCAAACCAAGATCTCACTCCTAGGATGTTAAGCCTAAGTATCAGGAGCGTAGGCTCTGATACCAATTGAAAACACCTAGAGGGGGGTGAATAGGTGTAAGTGCTAATCTAGTGAACTAAATGCGCTAAATGCGGAAGCTTAAAAACTTATTGCAACACACTTAGTACAACACACAAGTGTAGCCGAATTTCCCGTGAAGGATCTGGACTAACTCTTCTTGATTTCCCTAGATATGGGTTGAGGTGCTATATGAAGCTCTTGTGGTTAAGTACAAGTGAGGCACACACACAAGCAATCCAAGCATATAAGAATGAGCAATATGAAATAATGCAAGGCACAACACAAGTATGAATGATATGGCAATATGAATAATGCAATGCACAAATAAAAGAGAGAGAGAGTTAGGAGACAATGGATCAAACGCTAACAACAAGATATGTTTCGAGGTTCGAGCCCCTAGCTCTACATCCCCGCCTTCACCACCGTGAAGGATTTCCAATCCACTATCTCCCACCGAGGGAACCTCCATCGAGGAGGATTTGATACAACAAAGGGAGTACCGAACTCCTCTCTCAAACACCGCCTCACAACCGAGGGGTAGGCCCGTAGCCAATACAACAACCAACACCTCTACCGAAGAGGGTTACAAACACCAACTCCACCTCTCACTAGAGGGAGCAAACAACAACCAACTCCACCTCTCACTAGAGAGAGTAAACCACAATCTCAACCTCTACCAAAGAGGGAGCAACCCAATCAAAGCAAGGGTTTTACAACAAGTGGTTTCTAAAGACCACAAACTCTCTTTTCCCACAAACAAAAGATCCTAAATAGATTAGGATAGAAGATAGCTCAAGTGTGGAAAAAACAAGTATTTTGATCAAAGAAAAACTCTTGGGAAAAATACCAAATAGTTATAGAATTTTAGATCAAGAAACAATTCCCAAAAACTATTTTCTTTGAAATAAAACAAAACACTTAAAACAAATAGATGAAGCTTTTTGGCACTTAAACTATTTTGAAAACTTGTTTAAAACACTGAAGATGTCTGGAAATTTTAGCTCTAAAAATCTTGGCCAAAATCCCAAAGAATTGGGGTTTATATAGGCCAAAACAGAAACTAGCCGTTAGGCTGATCTGGCAGCCTGACAGGCTAGCGGTCGGCCGGCCGGCCGACCGCCAACGGTCAGAAATATGACCGTTGGGCAATCCCGGTCGGCCGCCCGGCCGACCGCCCAGATACAGAGAGCAAAGCTCTCTGGTCCGGTCGGCCGCCCGGCCGACCGTCCCTGTGTCTGCCAAACGTGCACAAGTCTGTGCACGTCGGTCGACCGCAAGGGTCGACCGGCCTTTGGTGCGGTCGACCCGTGCGGTCGGCCGACCTGGCCTGTCAGCCACAGTCTGGGTCAGAAATACTAGTTAAAAATATTTCTAAAAATCTTTTATCTCTTGTAAAAATACCCAAAAATAGTTTTATCATTTTGCATTGATATATAAACTTGTGATAAACATTTTAACTCAAATATCAAGCATATGAAACTATTTTTGTGTTTTATCATTTTTACCAAAAAAAACAAAACTTGTATTTTATCAAACTTGGATTTTTCAATAGGAAATCTGATTTTTCCTAAAACTCATGAATAGACATATCAAAATAAGTTTGTTTAAGATATGAAGCATGTATGTATATTGAACACATCTAATATACATAAAAACTATTTAAACTTGTTTTGATCTAAACTATTCATGAAAACCAAATCCAAACATAAAACTTGTGTGTGTTGTGCACTTGAGCATATCAACTATACTAAGCTTTACAAATGGATCTAAAACACACTAAACTATGGATACCTAAGTCTTCTTGACGATCTTCATCTTCAAGTCGACTTGGTCCAAACACCGTGATCCAACGAGCATGACTATGTATCATCTTGACGCTCGGGCTCGGGAATCACCAAGTGAAGGCTTCCAACTCCTTTTTTGAAGCAATCACCAACTAATATCTTGCTTAATGATCTGAAACTAAAATCACAAGATTATTAGTAAACATAACTACATGAGTTAATCATCATCAAAACTAGGGTGGAAGGCCTTCGTGCCAACACCAGGACCTACCGCAAGTTAGTCAGGAACATGTATAACAGGTCAGGTACATGTATAACAGGAACAGGACGGGGTGCCAGTCACCCCACGGGAACCCTGCAGTGGAACCCTCTTTCGGCTGCGCAACCTAAATCCTAAGTCCACCCAAAATACAGACGTTGTCTCCTCCATCAATTTCCCCAATCCCAGTGTAAGTTGTTAAATTTAGCTGTTAAGATTATTAATGTACATGTTACCTAAATTTACTGGGATAACTCAGTAATGATAACAGTAACAACTTCAAAAGTGAAATTGTGATACACATATAACAGGATATATATATATATATATATATATATATATATATATATATATATATATATATATATATATATATATATATATATATATATATATATATATATATATATATATATATATATATATATATATATATGCGGGTGAACATGATAAACATGACGAGGTTGTTACCGTCTAACAATATTTTTCACAGTAGTTAGATAACATGAACATGATGGTCATCAGATAAATGGTCACAAATATCATCCAGGTGAGTCTTAGTGGCAAAGTCCTAACCGATGTCATGTAATGATCTTGAAGGGTTATTATTAAGAACAAATGAACTTAATTGCATACAGGAATACATAAAGATACTACAAATAAAACATGGAGGTAATTCATGAAAATATAAAATTTCTAAATATTAGAAAATTAGCTTAATCATTTAAATCACCTTTATAACATAATTAAATAATTAGATAAAATCCTTCATCACAAGAATTCTTGTTAACTGAAAGGGGAAAAAGCACTCACAACACAATTAAATAAAAATTAAATAAAGAAGAGAAATACTCACAACATTATTAAATAAAATTAAACAAAGAAGTAAAACACTCACAAAATAGAATTATAGAAGGAAAAGAAAAACACTCATAAATAGAATTATAGAAGGAAAAGAAAACACTCACAACACGATTAAATAATACTAAAATACTCAATGAGAAAACAAAGAACACTCACAACAAAATTAAATAAAATTAAACAAAGAAGTGAAACACTCACCTGAACTCAATCGCAAGTCCAAAACACTGAAATCATAAGGCCTCGATAAATCTACATGATTTATTCAATAGGAATTGTTAGATTTTTAAAAGGATATTTTAAGGAGTTTAAATCTTGATTAATTAGTTTGAAAGTTAGAAATATGATTCTCTGAGTCTAATGAATTTAGTAGATTTAGTTTAAATCAATTTCTAATTTTTTGTTGAATTTTTAATTGGCTTTAAATCATTAAAATACTTAACGAGTTTGAATCTAACATTAGGGAAAAGATTTAAAGTGAGAGATTTGATTTAATTTCATGTTGCTATTTCTCTAAAAATTTTATCATAAAAAGAAGAAGAATTGTAGATTATTGTTTATATTTTTCTCATTTTTTCTCTTTATTTTTAACTAATTATTTAAATATGAAATTTATTTCTTTCTTCCTTCCTTTCTTTCTTTTTTTTCTTTTTTTCTTTTTATAAATCAAGCAGTAGCCCAGGCCCAGGCCCAATCCAGGCCAGACCAGGCTAGGCCCCGGCCTAGTCCGGGATTTTTCTTTTTTTTTCAACAGGGCCTTTGGGCCCTGCTGTGGCCAAAGAGGCCTGGCCCGGGCCAGGCCAGGGCGGGTCTGGCCTGGTGCTGCACAGACCGTCAGGTCTGTGTAGCGCAGGGTTTTGTTTTTTGTTTTTGTTTTTTTGAAAACCTTTGTTAAAAGTTCTGAGAAAAATATGTAAATCTAAATTATAAGTTGGTATACTTTCACATGAATTTTAGTTGGATTTTAGATTGGATTTTTGATGTATAAAATATATATTCATGGAGATTATGATATAGACATGATTATTAATAAATAATTTATATCATATTAATTATGGAAAATAGGTTTACTTTCTTAGATTTTGATTTGCTCAAATCAAGATTTTGTGGAGTATTAAAACAATGATCATATAAAAATTTTATTAGATAAATTTCCAGGAACCAATAATTATATTGTGGGGAGTTTTAGCAGATTGCTGAAATTAATAATATATTCTTGTGGTTCTAATTTAATTTATTATTTTTTCCTAAAAAAACTGAAATTAAATTCACAATCTAGATTTACTTACTTGAGTCGTTCCTCCTTACTTTCTCCTTAATCCTTGTACCTCGAAACCCCTTTTCGTTCCCGATCCGCCTGAGAAGAAAGGAAAGATGAAAGTTAGGAGAGTTAGATTAGGGTTTTCTCTTGAGGTAGAAGAGAAAGAAAGGGTTTGGGTTTTTATATAGGTTATTAGTGATTTTAGAAACCTGAATTTCAATTAAGTTTAGATTGCTTAATTTAGTAGTTAGAATTAGAATTGAAGATTGCTAAAAATCTCGAGTAGATCAGATTTAGATATGATTTTTGTTAGGATTTAAATTAAGATTAGTTAAGATTAATGAAAAAGATTTGATAAGATAGGATTTTGATTAGGATTGGGTTTTGGGTTAATGAGTAAGAATCTCATGGTAATGGGTTATAGATTATTGGGCTTTAATTGAAAGAAATAAGTAATATGAAGAATAAGAAAATAGAGAGTAGGCTCGTGGGCTTAGTTTTTGGGCTTAAAGAAAAATAGGAAAAGATGAAAATAAGGAAGTGGGCTTGGTTCATGTGGGCTTAGCATAAAAAGGAAAAGAAAACAAAAGGAAAAGGAGAATGGGTTGAGCTTTTGGGCTTGGAATGAAAATAATAATACTACCCATTAATAATAATTTAAAATAACTAAATATAAGCAATAAGAGTTTACAAGTCATAAACAATAATAAAACTAATAATTATACTAAATCAAGTTAATTAATAATTATAAGATAATAGGTAAAATCAGGTAAATATTTTAAATTAATAATATGGTATTATTAAATAGGGTATATTACATTCTACCCACCTTAACAAGTCAATAAAGCAGGGACATGAATAGAAGATTAAAGTTAAGAAATAGATATTAAGAAAATTGAGAAAATAAAAAGAATAACTGATGTTGATATTGTCTTCTCGCCTTTTACGTTGCTTCTCAGTGCGTTATAAGCTCACCACGTTTCCGCTGTGCTCTCTGATTTCTGTTATCAATCAGGTCCAAAGGCTAGGTCCAAGAGTCAAAATCAGGAGAATAGAACAGAGATGAAAGATAAGAATCAATAAGAAAAATATAGATCGCTCCGGAAGGAACATTGAAATCTGAGACATCAAGAGATTCAAGAGATGGATTTAGAAGGGAAGGACGACTGATTCTCAATGTGATAGTATATGTTATATTATAGTGTAACTATAACTTGTTTCAAGTTACCGGTAAGATCTAGGTTCTCTTTTTATGTCGAACCTGACTCTGATACCAAGAAAACCCTTTCACGCCCCGCTTCCCAAAATACGCGAAAACGGAGTCGTGACAAAGGTCGACGACGTATATACGTGAGAAAAATACCCCACGCATACACGCTAAGCCTAAAGTAACCTGAACAAGCTACAAAACCTACTACGATAATATCAATATCACTACAATGTGACATATAAATATCTAACATAATGATAGCAGATGAATATAATAAAGAAATAACAACAAGATGCGATATAGATAGAATCAAAAAAATAACATGAATAAAAGAGCAAGAAGACCTAAAATCAAGAAAAGAGAGACTCCAGCTCCTCATAACACGTATGATCACACGAACACCTGAACGATATAAGAAGATGTCCAAAAATCCCTGGACATGCGAATCCAGGGTCGTCAGAAGCGACCTAATGAGTGTGTGTGTAAAGGGAAAAGTGTTCGTGCATAACAACAATATGACATATAACAATATGATAAACTGCAGACAGAAGATAACTAATTAACATCTTAAACAAATAACTGAAGTATAACTGAATAACTACAAGTATGTAGAGAAAAGGCAACTATTACAACTGTAAACAAACAACCAATGTCAAGATGTGTAACCTAGCATATGTCACTTGTCTGGTATACAATCCGGTCATGTGTACAATCATATGTCTATCATAGTTATATATATGTACAGTCGGGTGATCACGGTCAGTCACAATACATTAACAGTTTATTATTATTAATTATGTTAGCGAAAACCAATTGCCACATGTAATAGATGCATCTCATACTACGCCTATTACACATGCCAATCGAGGTCCTCAGTTATTGAAACTGATCGGTTGGAGACATTGTCTGTGTTTTAGGTGGGTCCCGTGCATACCCGGGACCACAGCCCAGACCCCTGGCGTTGAACCAGGACCTACTGCAAGGTAGTCAGGAACATCTATAACAGGTCAGGTACATGTATAACATGTATAACAGGAACAGGAACAGGACGGGGTGCCAGTCACCCCAAAGGAACCCTGTAGTGGAACCCTCTTTCGGCTGCGCAACCTAAATCCTAGGTCCACCCAAAATACAGACACTGTCTCCTCCATCAATTTTTTCAATCCCAGTGTAAGTTGTTTAATTTAGCTGTCAAGATTATTAAGTACATGTTACCTAAATTTACTGGGATAACTCGATAATAATAACAGTAACAACTTCAAAAGTGAAATTGTGATACATGTATAACAGGAATATATATGTGTGTGTGTGTGTGTGTGTCGGTGAACATGATAAACATGACGAGGTTGTTATCATCTAACAATATTTTTTCCAGTAGTTAGATAACATGAACATGATGGTTATCAGATAAATGGTCACAAATGTCATCCAGGTGAGTCTTAGTGGCGAAGTCCTAACCGATGTCATGTAGCGATCTTGAAGGTTTATTATTAAGAACAAATGAACTTAATTGCATACAGGAATAATAAAGATACTACAAATAATACATGGAGGTAATTCATGAAAATATAAAATTTTTAAATACTAGAAAATTAGCTTAATCATTTAAATCACCTTTATAACATAATTAAATAATTAGATAAAATCCTTCATCACAAGAATTCTTGTTAACTGAAGGGGGGAAAAAGCACTCACAACACAATTAATTAAAAATTAAACAAAGAAGAGAAATACTCACAACACGATTAAATAAAATTAAACAAAGAAGTAAAACACTCACAAAATAGAATTATAGAAGGAAAAGAAAACACTCACAAAATAGAATTATAGAAGGAAAAGAAAACACTCACAACACGATTAAATAATACTAAAATACTCAATGAGAAAACAAAGAACACTCACAATAAAATTAAATAAAATTAAATAAAGAAGTGAAACACTCACCTGAACTCGATCGCAAGTCCAAAGCACTGAAATCATAAGGTCTCGATAAATCTACATGATTTATTTAATAAGAATTCTTAGATTTTTAAAAAGATATTTTAAGGAGTTTAAATCTTGATTAATTAATTTGGGAGTTAGAAATATGATTCTCTGAGTCTAGCGAATTTAGTAGGTTTGGTTTAAATCAATTTCTAATTTTTTGTTGAATTTTTAATAGGCTTTAAATCATTAAAATACTTAACGGGTTCGAATCTAACATTAAGGGAAAAGGTTTAAAGTGGGAGATTTGATTTAATTTCAGGTTGTTGTTTTCTAAAATTTTTATCATAAAAAAAAGAGAATTGTAGATTATTGTTTATATTTTTCTCAATTTTTCTCTTTATTTTTAACTAATTATTTAAATATGAAATTTATTTCTTTCTTCCTTTCTATCTTTCTTTCTTCTTCTTCTTTTTTTTTTTATAAATCCAGCAGTAGCCCAGGCCCAGGCCCAGTCCAGGCCGGACCAGGCCAGGCCTAGGCCTGGTCTGGGATTTTTTTTGTTTTTTTTCAACAAGGCCTTTGGGCCCTGCTGTGGCCCAGGCGGCCTGGCCCGGGCCAGGCCAGGCCTAGGTCGGCCAGGCGGGGGCCAGGCTAAGCCCAGGGTGGGTCTGGCCTGGCGCTGCACAGACAGTCGGGTTTGTGCAGCGCAGGGTTTTGTTTTTGTTTTTTTTTTTTGAAAACCTTTGTTAAAAGTT
This sequence comes from Agave tequilana, assembly GCA_038442645.1. Lineage (NCBI taxonomy): Eukaryota > Viridiplantae > Streptophyta > Magnoliopsida > Asparagales > Asparagaceae > Agave > Agave tequilana. The sequence continues at coordinate 21,205 of JAVJIF010011223.1, read as the reverse complement.
CTGAAAAAATATGTAAATCTAAATTATAAGTTGGTATACTTTCACATGAATTTTAGTTGGATTTTAGATTGGGTTTTTGATGTATAAAATATATATTCGTGGAGATTATGATATATACAAGATTATTAATAAACAATTTATATCATATTAATTATGGAAAACAGGTTTACTTTCTAAGATTTTGATTTGCTCAAATCAAGATTTTGTGGAGTATTAAAACAATGTGTTGGCCCAAAATGTTACACTCTCCATTTATATACGTTTTGATGATAACAACACATATAAAAGCTATTTGGTACTAATAAAGATTCTAGAATGAATTTCAGGTTTGTACAAGTCTTGATGGCTTTAGATTTCTAAAAGCATGTTGCAAGGTTAATGGCGCAAAAAGCATGTTGTAAGGTTGATGGCGCAAGAGGACTCTTTCATAGGAGAGGAGGCTCTAGCTCGGCAACGCGGTTCAGAGACACCTTCCTATATAGTTTTTATTTCTGTTAGTTTGTTAAAGGATAGTATATAGTGTTGAAGCTCAATTTCCCCCCACACACAAAATTACACGTGTTTTCAAAAGATTATTTTTGTCTCTTGTGTAAAATACTTTAATAGACCTATTTCAGTATTTACAAACTCAGTTTATTGTATTTTACAAAGTCTTGACAAAAATCATTTTTGAAAATAAACTTATCTTCAAAAATATTTCCTCAAAAATTTTCTGTTTTGACATGTTGCGGTCGACCGGACGGTCGACTGTTGACACTTAAAAAAGACAAGATTCTTATTGGTCCGAACAATATCTAAACTTGTTGACATTTACAAAAGACAAGTGACAGACAAGCTGACGACCAGTTTTCACCCATCTCCAAGGGACAAGGAAGCAACTTGGACTCCACTGATCCAGCAAGCAGACAGTGAACCCGGATTGTTTCTAAACAGACCTCAGCAGGTCTAAGATGCTAGCACTTAGCATCGCATGAGCCCAAAGGGATAGCCTCGCTTGAGAGGCTAATATCACTCGACTTCGCCTCGAAGCCATTTGAAGCCTCGCCAGGAAGCTAACTCGCAACTTCGCCACAGAGGACTTCCAGCTCCGCCAAAGGGTTTCTTTCGGACTTCGCCAGAAGCTGCCTCTAGCTCCGCTACGAGTTCAATGCGGGCAGCTCCGCCATTGGTCTGCTATGGTCAACCTTTGACCAATCAAATCTCCGGATGAGATCGGATCCAATCAGATCAAATCCAATCAAGATCAAATCAGAGATCAAATTTGGCAGTTGATTGCCACAATCTCTTGACTCTCCTAAAACGAGTAAGAAGATCAGGGGAAATCCTCTGACGTATGGAAAGGATCAAGAAGATCAACCGACCTACCAATTCTAGCTTCGCAGAAGCTGATCTTAGCCTCGCAGCAAGGCTACTTTTCGGATTCAAACAGATTCGATTCAATCTGTTTCTATATTTTCAAGGGACGATTATGCCCTTGCTCTCCTTATAAATAGCCCACCAGGGGTACAAGGAGAGAAGGACGCAAGGAGGATCTCCAGAAATAGGGCTGGATTTTCTGAGAAGACTCCACAAGCAGAGACTTCTTCAAAAAGCACCGTGTGCTCTCGAATTCAGAGATCTTTTAGAGAATTGCTTTCTCTAATCAGGGTGTTGATACTCTAACATCGTCCTTCCTCTCAAGGAATCTCCGGAACCAGGCGAGAAGGAACTCCTAATTGAAGGCGATTTTGAGAAGCAGCAAGAGGGTTCTACCAACTTTCTATTCTCTGATTCCCGGAACCAGGCGAGAAGGGAATCTCATCGCTCGCATCGTCAAAGGGACAAAGTGGTCGCGCACTGACCAGACTCCTATCAGCACACTTCTCCAGAATCTCTGAGGAGATCTACTTGTAATCTTTTAAGAATACTTGTAATTTAGCTCCTCAAACTCTTTTTTGTAAGTTTTTTCCCTTTGCAAACATAATGGAAAACAAGATGGCGACTCCGCTGGGGATGAAATTCTCCACTGCCGAGAATCAAGTGTCGCAATGCGACGAACAGACCTTCGGGTCTAACTCTGAATTCAGAAAACCCGGTGCAGCCAGAGCTTCTCTGGCTAAATCTTCAAGGAAAGTCTCTGCGGAGACAGAAAAGGTTCTCTGCGAACCTACTGCGGTTATTTGGCGTAACAAGGAAGCACGTCCGCAGTCTGATTCCTTTGCTTGTGAGAACTTGGTGGTTCAGTTCGATCAAGGAAGATTTGAAAAAGTCCTCTCTGGGGGTGGCCCAATGCTTCGAGCATGAAAGCATAGGAAGGTTTCCACGACCAAGGTTTCAAAGCAGAAACCGGAAGCAGAATTCTGCCAATACCCCTTAGCCTCGCGTGTGGCTAATCAGGTTCCTTGCGAACCTAAGTCTCCTCTGCCAAGGCGGGTATGGAAGCCTAAACAGAAGTCTCCAACCGAAGCTTCAGGCGTAGCTACGCCTAAACCGCGCCTCTCTCGCGAAGAAAAAGGCAATATGCCTGTCTGCTCCAATCATAAAGTCAAGACGGCAATCATACCGTCGCCCAATTCAAGAGCAGCAATGCCTTGTGCCAGCATCGTTCTTATGAGCGAAGCTACTGTACTATAGCATACTCACTGCGTCCGTGACCGCGGAGCTGAAGCCAAAGTACCATCTAAGGCTAATTGCCTTCGCAGCAGCATAGCGGGTAAAGCACCGCAGCGTGCTCCGCTCTCCAGTTCGTCAAGCGCTAAGCCTGCGCTTTGTGGCGAAGCTAGAACCAAAGCACTATTCAGTGCTAATCCCATCTGCAGGGATAAAAGAAGCAGGACATCGTCCTATGTGCGATCCAAAAGAGCCTTTACGCAGGATTATGTAGACTCCCATGGGCTTGACTTGCGGGAATTCTTGGCGAACAAATGGAAGTCGGTGTCTTTCCGAACTACTTCCCCTGTTGCCAACAAAGGGGATGCCAGCTGGTGACCATCCACTCAGTCCATTGCCGGCTGGGACCAATCCCTGCCACTTCTCCAGGCCGACGAACGGTCTTTGATCGGCTGTATGTACATCTCCCTATGAAGCATCGCAGAAGGAGCGTCTTGCGAGATCCACCCTCTGCATCCGTCAACATGACCGGAAGAGGACGAGAGTTACGCAGGAGAAGACAAGCATCCGACACCCCCTACAGCTCCCCAGATCCAGATTACAGCCCAGGCTTAGGCGAAGTCTTGGTGCATGAAGAGGGTGTTTTCTGAAACACCAGATCTAGGGTAGCGATACCCTACAGTTATGAACAGCCTTCCTCCTCGACGGCCCTAGCCTCGCCAGAGCCCAGGAGATCACTCTAATCATCGGACGGAGAAGATGAAGATAGTGGATACGCCTCTTCGGTGACAGTTAGCTTGGTGCGAACAGACAGAGCATCAGTCAATATGGCTGATAATGTTAACGACGACCTTCGTCGGTGCCTGGAAGCTCAAGAGCAAACTTCCAAAACCCAGCAAGAAGCCTTGGACAATATTCAACAGATGCTTGCTCGACTCCTCAGCAATCGGAATGACAATGATGCCGGGAGCAATCACGATGAGGAGGAACACTTCAGCAATGAGCAACCAAAGCCGGAGAAATCCAAGGAGGGTTCTTCCCTAGACGCCGAAGTCCTTAAGGGCCTCCAAGCTCAAATCGCATCCTTAGCTCAGAGGGATGAATTAAAGAAGGTAGGGGCAGTCCGTCCTTATCCGCTGGAGTAGGATTCGGTGCCATATCTACCGAAGTTCAAACCACCAACGTTGCATACCTATGACGGAAAGAGCTCGCCAAACCAGCACATCTACTATTTCTGGTCTCAGACTGGTAATGTTATAAGCAATGACGCCATCATGGCTAGGCTATTCATTGGCACCTTAAGGGGGTGGCATTTGACTGGTTCCGAAGTCTTCCCCCGGACTCTATCAACTCCTGGATCGACCTGGAAACTCGGTTCCTCTCTCATTTCTATGAGGACGATACCGAAGTAACCATGGATAAGCTCCTCTCCACTGTGCAGAGGAAGGGCGAATCTGTCCGTGACTACATTGAACGGTTCAAAAATTTATCCTTGATGTGCCCAGCAGGGATGCCATTACCCATGCTCTTACAGACATGCAGACACAACTTCTTAGACCAAGTGGAAGTTCGCATGGGGGCTGTCAAAGCCCACACTTAGAAGGAATTGGTCGAACAAGCAGAAATAGCCGAGAAGTCGGCTAAAAAGTTCGAACCATCCGCCCCTAGAGGCAAGTGGGGGATGAACAACAAAGGGCGTAGCGACCTACCGCAATTTTCTCAAGCTAAAGGCAAAGAGACTATGTCTGTGGAGTTATCCGGAGATGTGCAGTCGAAGGCCAAGAAGAGCGGCTTTAACAATCAGGAGCCTAAGTTCCCTCCAAAGCAGTACTCCTTCAAAGACGATCAGGTGGTCACGATATTCCATCTGCTCCACAAAGGGAACAAAATGAAACTGCCAGATGCTCGGCGTCCCAATGAGATAGGGCGCACAAACGACCCTAAATACTGCCTCTATCATAGGATGATTCACCATCCTACTGACAAGTGCTATGTCCTCAAAGACAGAATTCAAGCCTTGGTTGATGCCGGGGTTCTAACATTGAAGACAGAACAGAAGAAAGTCACTGCCAATATGGTGACCCTCGAATTCGGCAAGACCCCAAAGGTCACAGTTCCTGACGGGACCTATCCAGTCCCTGCGCCACGGTTGGAAGTCAAGCATCCTCCAGCTATAGCTCAAGATAATAAGGGTCTTGTTCCCTTAACATTGGGGACAGGAGAAGTCATGTGGGTACACCCGGACCTCGTCCAAGACGTACAGCGGGATTCAAAGGAGTCCAACTCAAAGGGCAAGTTTTGCAATGTCATCTCCATCCTGCCAGACGACGGCAATCTTACATCGGCTTCCCTCAGTGATTCAGAAGGAGAAAAGCTTGCTTGTACGGCGCAAGCCGATACGCCTCAACAGACGGGCACTCGATCCGAAAAATCATACTTGAGGCAGTATGAAAAGTCTACTGATGAGACACAACAGCAAACAACGTCAGTACAAGTACCAGCATCCACTCCAATCCCAACCAAGGGAAAAGAGAGGCCTAAGGAGGTACGATTCGACCACGTGTTGAAGAAACCACCAGGCCAAGGGTTTGATACGCCCTTTCGGTTTGACATATTGACTCAGCTGGCCAATATCCCAGCTCGTATCACTATACACGAGCTCCTTCGCCTCTCAAAAGAGACAAGAGAAGCACTCAGGGATGCGCTAGCCAATTCAGAATCCTTTCTGACATGCATGCCTGAGATCCCTAACGATGACGTTCAGCCTCCTTGCCCAGAATGTCATCATATACAATCCAAGGTGCCCGCTATTACATTCACGGCGGAAGATATGCTTCTCAAAGACAACAAGCACGATCGACCTCTGTACTACACCGGATATATCGGTTCAACGTGCATCGAAAGAATACAAGTCGATCCGGGGTCCGCACTCAGCATCATCCCCAAAAGGCTTCTTTACTTCCTCGGCATACCACTGTACAGGTTGTTCGCAACCACTACTACAATATTCGGTTTCAACGCCGGGAGCAGTCATCCACTAGGGAAAATCCGACTCCGTTGCAGAATCGGGAGCCTGAAGTCAGAAGTGACATGCTATGTCAGTGACGCTGACACATCATATAACCTGCTACTGGGACGGCCATGGATCCATGCCAACTGGATCGTTCCCTCTACTCTGCACCAATGCTTCAAATATGTTGAAGATGATGCGACAGTACGAACTGTCTTCGCTGAAAAGCAACCATTCAAAGGGGTGGAAAATTACTTCACTGACGCTCTCATGTATCAAGAGGCCAGTGAAACACCTAAGGAACCATTGCCAGATGATGATGAAAGTGGCAATGAGGCGGATTCAGAATCCGAAGCAGGCATGCCAGCCATTCTGATTGGTGAACCAATTATAGCATGTCTCAATAATTCCCAATGTAATACTCCTTCAGAGGATGAAGGTGAAAGGGTAATTAATGATAATATTCCTTTTGATTATCCCGCGAGTATTGGGCCGGTTAAATCCATTACAGATGGCTCTCTGCATATGCCCTTACATAAGCCGAGTGCGGCCAGAACACCTATGGAAGCTATGGAAGGGGCCACACTGGTGATCCCTCCGTCCAAGCAAGGGCAGTTACCGATAATCTTCGGTAGAACCCAACCACGGGGACCTACAGTTGCAGATTCAAGTTCAGGTTCAGATACTCCACAATTCTTCCATTACGCGCAGCCGACACGTCACATTATGAAGAAAATGGGATATAACTTGAAGCATGGAATGGGCCTGAACTTTGGAAAAGGAAGGCGCAACTTGATGCGTAATTTTGTCCCAAAAGGGAAGCCTGCAAATTACTATGATAGTACACGCAGGGGTTGGGATACGTTACACCCACATCGCCAGCAACGGTTCAATGCAAAGACGACGAACCAATTCCATCACATTCGGCCTCATCCTCCGAGTGGGACTCAGATGTCAGTGTGGGAATGATGTTCGAAAACCTCACCGTTAATATGACTTCAAGCAGTCAATTAGAGCCTACAGAAGCTATTGATGAGGAGCCATGGGCCCAGCAATTAAACCTCCAGTGGGAAAAGCGATTCGAACTACGCGAACCACCTACTGAAGACAAGGTGATGCAGGTCAACCTGGGAAGCCAAGATCATCCCAAACCCATCTTTATAAGTGAAAGCCTATCACTTATAGAAAAGGAAGAATTGATAATGCTCATAAAACAGTATATAGATGTCTTCGCATGGAGTTACGAAGATATGCCCGGACTTGATCCACAGGTCGCTATGCACCGTCTAAACATCAAGCCTGACGTCAAGCCAGTCAAGCAGCAACAACGTCGGTTTCGCCCGAACATTATGGAAGCTATTGAAGCCGAAGTTCACAAGCTCATTGCATGTGGCTTCATCCGGGAGGAACAACATCCAGATTGGGTTGCTAAAATCGTCCCCGTCCTAAAAAAGAACGGGAAAAATACGGATCTGCATCGACTATCATGATCTCAACACGGCCTGTCCTAAAGACGAATTCCCACTGCCCATCACCGACGTCATGATTGATAACACGTGCGGGTTCGAAAGGATGTCTTTCATGGACGGCTTTTCAGGATACAACCAGATTAAGATGTATCCCGACGACGAGAAGCATACTTCGTTCCGAACACCATTGGGGGTATACTGCTACACTGTGATGCCCTTCGGACTAAAGAACGCCGGAGCGACCTATCAGCGGGCAATGAGTACGATCTTCCGCGATCATCTCTGAAAAACGGTAGAATGCTATGTCGACGACATTGCTGTCAAAAGCCGCAGCAAAGATGACCATCTTCATGACTTAAGAACGATGTTCGACATAATGCGGGCTCATCAGCTGAAAATGAATCCAACAAAATTCTTCTTAGGAGTTTCGAGCGACAAATTCCTTGGGTTTATTGTCACATCAAAAGGGATTCATCTTGACCCAGACAAAGTCAAAGCCATCAAGGGCATGCATCCACCAAGGAACCTCAAAGAGCTCAGGGGCTTGCAAGGCAGGCTGGCTTATATCAGAAGATTCATTGCAAATCTCTCAGGCCGCTGTTAACCGTTCACCCGACTCATGAAAAAGGGCACTTCCTTCGTATGGGATCAAGCTTGTCAGGAAGCATATGAAGACATCAAGAGGTACCTCATAAAACCTCCAGTCTTGGTGGCCCCTACATCAGGGAAACCATTTTTGCTTTATGTAAAAGCTCTGGACTACTCCCTCGGTGCCCTCCTCGCTCAAAAGGACGACAATGGCCACGAGCAGGCCATTTATTATCTGAGCAGAACTCTCATAGGAGCGGAATCTCGCTACAACCCTATCGAGAAAGAGTGTTTAGCTCTCGTCTTCGCTGTTCAGAAGACACGACATTATTTGGTCGGCCAGACCATACATGTCATCTCCAGAGTAAACCCATTGCGTCTCCTTATGACGAAGCCAGGATCATTGAATTCAAGATTGGCTAAGTGGGCACTTTTATTATCTCAATACGACATGATCTTCACCCCTCAGAAGGCGATTAAAGGCCAGGCCCTTGCAGAGTTCTTGACTGCTCATCCAGTTCCGGAACATTCAAAACTTCACGAAGATATCCCTAATGAAGTCTTCGAGTCTTATGCAACCTCAGAAGAGGAAGTGTGACAGATGTTCCTCGATGGAGCATCGCGAATGGGCCCTAAGGCAAGATTATTGCCGGAGTGGGGGTTGTGTTTATCTCCCCGCAGAACCATGTTCTTCCCAGAGCAATTTCTTTGACAGAATCATGCTCCAACAATATAGCAGAATATAATGCTCTGCTCATCGGTCTTCAACTCGCCCATGGAATGGGGGTACGCTACCTTGAAGCCTATGACGATTCAAAACTGATTATCAATCAGGTTAAAGGCGAATATGAAGTTCGCCACGAAGACTTGGTGCCTTATTACCATACGGCCGTTGAATTGGCCAACCTATTTGAAGGTTTCTACATCGGACACGTGTCTCGATCTCAAAACACCAAGGCGGACGCTCTTGCTGCATTAGCAACGACACAAGCCTCGCCAGCCGACACCGAGTATCACCTCACAGTCGCAACTCGACATCTTGTATGCTCCAAGCACATGCTAAGAACTCGAGAAGTCTATAATGTCTCCACGGATCTTGAGCCAAGAGACTGGCGCTTTCCTCTCATTGACTATGCTTTGCACGGTCTGCTTCCAGACGATCCTAAAGAAGCGGCGTCCGTCAGACGAAGGTCTCTCCGTTTCTACTACGATCCAACTTTGAAGACACTTTACCGTCGTTCATATGACGGTGTTCTCCTCCGTTGCCTTTCTAATTCAGAGGCACAAGAAGTGCTTAGAGAAGCACACGACGGCATTTGCGGAGCTCATCAGCCAGGTCCAAAGCTTAAAGACAGGTTGCATAGGCTTGGATACTATTGGCCGACCATGATAGCCGATGCCATCCAATATGCACGAAGGTGTAAAATATGCCAGATTCATGCGGACTTCATACACCAGCCCTCGGAGTTGCTCCACCCAACTATTGCTTCATGGCCATTTGAAGCATGGGGAATTGATGTCGTAGGGCCAATCAGCCCCTCTTCAACAAAAGGTCACTGGTTTATCCTGGCAATAACCGACTACTTTTCAAAGTGGGCAGAGGCTATACCATTGGTTGAAGTCAAAACCTCTAATGTGGTTAATTTCATCAAGCACCATGTCATCCATCGATTTGGTGTCCCTAGGCGGATCATCCACGACAACGGTCCCCAATTCATAAGCCAAGTACTCTATCGGTTCTGCGATAAATACCGAATTCAGAATGTGGCTTCTACTGCCTATAATCCCGCCGCTAACGGCTTGGCGGAAGCATTCAACAAAACGATCATCAAGCTACTCAAGAAATTCGTCTCCTCGAACAAGCGAGATTGGGACGAACAGCTTGGTGAATGTCTTTGGGCCTACCGAACCACGGTTCGGACACCGACAGGCAATACACCTTTTTCCCTAGTGTACGGGTGTGAAGCAGTCATCCCGTTGGAAATCCAGACGCCGTCGTTACGAGTCGCTCTAATGACTAAGATCACATCAGAAGACAATGATCGCCTGCGTCTTCAAGAGCTCGAAGCCCTAGATGAGAAGCGACTTCAAGCCCAGCAACATATTGAGCTATATCAAGCTCGAATCTCAAAAGCCTTCAATAAGAAGGTCAAACAGAGAGTCTTCCAGAAAGGAGACCTGGTTTTAGCCGTCAGACGATCGATGATTTTGACGCACAAACCAAGGGCAAATTTCAGCCTAAATGGGAAGGACCGTTTGTAATAGAAACAGTCTATTCAAACGGAGCATACCGCCTCATAACTTCAGATGGCGACCTACTCATGATGCCGATCAATGGCAAGTTCTTAAAGAAGTATTATCCTTAATCAAGGATCCTTCTCATGATCAAGTTAACATTACACCTCTGATCAAGATCTTCGTGTCCAAAGTACACACAAAGAGAGCCTTTCTCTTCCTCCAAGCGAGATAATACAACCGTAAACCAGTAGGAACCTGGTCGTGCATTGGCTGTCCCGAAGGAGAATAGAGGTTATGCATATATTAACCAGATAATCCGACATCCTTAACGATTAAGGATAGAGGAAAATGTTGGCCTGTAAGCCCAACATAAGTCCTCGATAACTCATCATGCTGAGGGGAATAGCATGGCTAGCCCAACCCAAACGGTAGTTGGTAAAGGCATATCAAACCCGTTGACAGCTGGGGATTTGCTAAAAATCCTAAGGGACCAGTTCCCATTTGATTCCCCCTCCAAAGTCACTTACCAATTCTCATCCATAGAATGGTAAGGCTACAAATATATTCCGCTGTTACGTTAACATTAAACCTATGACAGTGATTCCCTCGTTTTTCCCCGTGAAAACGAGACCTCCAAAATCACTTACCAATTCTCATCCATAGAATGGTAAGACCACATATGCATTTCGTTGTTACGTTAACATTAAACCTATGACAGTGATTCCCTCGTTTTTCCCCGTGAAAACGAGACCTCCAAAATCACTTACCAATTCTCATCCATAGAATGGTAAGACCACATATACATTTCGCTGTTACGTTAACATTAAACCTATGACAGTGATTCCCTCGTTTCTCCCCGTGAAAACGAGACTTTTCCCAAACTCCATTACAATTTTGAGCCCTGTTGACATTTACAAAAGACAGGTCTCGATACTTGTTGACATTTACAAAAGACAAGTATCACCAACCTTGAGCTTGGTGGCGTCTCAATCGGTTATGTCATTGCGACCTCTGAACCAGCAGACAGCCGAGTCTCAATTTTGAGCTTGTTGACATTTACAAAAGACAAGTCTCAACCCCGAGCCCTGTTGACATTTACAAAAGACAAGTCTCAACCCGAGCCCTGTTGACATTTACAAAAGACAGGTCTCGATACTTGTTGACATTTACAAAAGACAAGTATCACCAAACCTTGAGCTTGGTGGCGTCTCATTCGGTTATGTCATTGCGACCTCTGAACCAGCAGACAGCTAAGTCTCAACCCCGAGCCCTGTGACATTTACAAAAGACAGGTCTCGATACTTGTTGACATTTACAAAAGACAAGTATCACCAAACCTTGAGCTTGGTGGCGTCTCATTCGGTTATGTCATTGCGACCTCTGAACCAGCAGACAGCTAAGTCTCAACCCCGAGCCCTGTTGACATTTACAAAAGACAGGTCTCGATACTTGTTGACATTTACAAAAGACAAGTATCACCAAACCTTGAGCTTGGTGGCGTCTCATTCGGTTATGTCATTGCGACCTCTGAACCAGCAGACAGCTAAGTCTCAACCCCGAGCCCTGTTGACATTTACAAAAGACAGGTCTCGATACTTGTTGACATTTACAAAAGACAAGTATCACCAAACCTTGAGCTTGGTGGCGTCTCATTCGGTTATGTCATTGCGACCTCTGAACCAGCAGACAACTAAGTCTCAACCCCGAGCCCTGTTGACATTTACAAAAGACAGGTCTCGATACTTGTTGACATTTACAAAAGACAAGTATCACCAATTTTTGAAGCTTGGTGGCGTCTCAATCGGTTATGTCATTGCGACCTCTGAACCAGCAGACAGCTAAGTCTCAATTCTGAGCCCTGTTGACATTTACAAAAAACAGGTCCCGATACTTGTTGACATTTACAAAAGACAGGTATCACCGGTTATGTCATTGCGACCTCTGAACCAGCAGACAGCTAAGTCTCAATTCCGAACCCTGTTGACATTTACAAAAGACAGGTCTCATCTTTCGATCCGACAAGGACCGGTTTCGGGCCTGGTGGCGTCTCAACCAGTTATGTCATCGCGACCTCTGAACTGACAGATAGCCGAGTCTCATCATCCAACCCAACAAGAACTATGTTCTCAAGAAATTGCAATACAATTTGGAATCGCAATTCAAAAAAAAGAACAAGATTGGAGATTCGACAAAAGAAGGAAAAAAAAAATTTTCATTCATTCCAAAAGGATAAAGTACATGGAGCTACAGGTGCACACTGTAAGACCTGAGCCGCCCTCCAAGGGAGTCCAGCCTCGTCCTCCTGTCATCAGCAGTCTGGGCAAGCGCTTGCGACCTCAGCTCGGCCTCATTGAAATCCATTGCCTGGATTAGACGAGTTTCAACCTCCGCCAAAGTTGCCCTTTGTGACAATCCCTGCTGTGAGAGCTCTTCATTTTGAGCCTTAAGCTGCTCAAGCCGCGCAGTTTCTTCAAGACGCACCAGTTTAGCCTTGGATAAAATAAGATTTGCTTTCCTGATCATTTCCTCAGCCTTCCCAATCTTGTCTTCAGCGTCAAGAAGAGCACTGGTGGAGGCGTCAATCGCATTTCCGACCTCTGCCTGCCTTGTTTCCAAGGATTTCAAGTCAGAAGAAATAGCCTTAGCAGCCTCTTGAGCGGCAAGCCGGGCCTCGTGCTTTTGAGCGACAAGACGCGCGAACCGCTCATCAACTAAAAACTCCAGGTCCAAACAGCGGAGACGGCGCCATTCCTCTACATCCTTCTCAAATTCATCCACCAGGAGTTCCAAAGCAGTAGCCTAGTGATACCCCTCAAAATCCCGAATACTTTCGATGCCACGGGAGAGGACCACCTTTAACTTTGAGAACGGCACAGTCGAGCCCTTCAAAACCAGGTCGATAGTTCGCCCTAAGCCTTTATAAAAGCTATCGACGAGGTCACCTATATAGTCGTTCTCAACCTCAGCCACTTCTGGTAGAGAGGTAACCTCAGAGAAATCTACCAGCCTGATCGACACTATCGTGGAAGGAGCAATGTGAACATCAACAGCAGGGCAGATTGTCAGTGATCTCTGCGGAGTCTTCATGGAAATCAGTGCGCTAGCCACCGCTGAGGTAGGGCTGACAACCATCTCCTGAACAACAGGCTCAACTACCAGAGTTGGGGAAGTAGGGCTTGTAATCACCTTCAGCTCCACACTTGGCAAAATTGTCGGCACCTCACTCGTTGATATAGTTGGGAGTGAGGACACCTCCGGAACTGCTCCCCCTTCAACCTCTGGTCCTTCGGCTGACTTGAGCCGATAAGAAGGCAGGTCACCGTACAGTGCATCCAGCACAGCAGCATCCGCCGCGGTCGAAGCGCTCATGTCACCCCTTGACCCTTCGGGGAAATCTTCTGGCTCTCTTAAAGCTGATGCATCTTGAGGCCGAACACCTGTAACAAGACTGCGGTTAGTCGGGACACTACATGCAAAAGAAGCCAAGAGGTTAGGACAATACCAAAGGATGATGTTGCCTCAAACATCTCGTCAGCCACATCAGTCTCCAGGGGCTCCATCGGAAAATTCTTGGCAGAATCAGCACGAATAGCCGGCCCGCTTTCGCTTGCCGAGTATCATGTGGACCACCCAATAGAGCTCGATGCCACAGGACTTCCTTTAGAAGTCCCAGCGCCCGAGGGACCAATGTCGGCCACATCACCTCCGGACTCCTCCGGACGGGCAAAAGAACCAGCTTCAGTTCCATAAGTAAATAGGGGATCATAATGTTCCCCTTGCTCTCCAGCTGCCTCAGCTCCTACAATCAAGAAGAATTGATAATAAGTCAATGGGAACACACAAAAAGGCGTATTATATGGACGGGGTTAATCTTACCCAGACCCGGAGCAAATTCACCGCTAGTCGGTTCAGCAAACCGACGGTTCAGCCGCTAATGGGGCAGCAGGAGGAATCGCTGTAGAGGGATGACCCTCTACGACAATCATAGGAGCTTGGCGGCGGGGCTTCTTCGCCAACGATTTCCTACGAGAGCTACCTTCCCGCTTTCTTTTGAAGTGGACGTCAGAATCCTCTTCCTCCACTTCTTCTACACAATGAGGGGGAGCCGTCCCCATCACACCAGAGCCAGTTGCAGGAGTCTGAGCCCCCGCTCCCACCTCGAAGCGAGGACTCTCGGCATCTGAGGCCTCGCTGTCTTCCACAGCAACAAACTCCTCTATACCTGGGGTGCGAACCCTTTTGCCTTCCCTTTTCTCAGAAGCCTTCCGTCTCAGCCGCTGAGAAATTAACTTCACACCAGAACTGTTGACCTTGAATTCGAGAGGTACGGAGTTGGAAGTGGCGTACCGCTGACAGAAGCACAGGGTCATTAGAAGATTGGGACTCTTCAACGGCGTACGCAGCCGCGCCCCAGTACCGCCTGCAGTAAAGAATAGCCAGGCACGGGCCCCATCAATAAGGCCCCATGAAAGCCAGATTGAGATTCGGGTTGCCCATGTACAGTTGGTCATATCCAAACTGTCGAGCAAACCGACTTGGGACGTAAGGCTCCAAGTAGCAGCTATCCCCGCTCCGGTACAATAGATGTGAAGGCCGGATACTGACCAGCCACTCAAAAACTCCCCGGCTCAGGGACGGATGCCCCTCCCCCGCATCTTTGAACTCTTCCCCATAGCCTGCACCCCGAATACGGGGAAAACAGCGGAAGAGACTATAGACGTCATAGCGACATACTAATTTACGGGCCTCAGCCACGTAAGTCTTCTGCCATGAACATCCTTCGAATCGGCGGAGGAGCGCCATTCGAACATCTTGCGGGGGGTCCTCTCCAGCTTCAATTAAAGAAGGACAATGCAGGGCGAACCACGCCATCAAGTAAGTATACGGCAGACCTATTCTGGGGTTAGGTCCGTCGCGGGGCGAAATGGTCCCCTTTCCACGCTTCGTCGTTGGTGGCCTGCAAAAAGCCTCCGTCAATGCACGAAGGCCTCTCTGGATACAGCACACCATGGCCGGAAGAAGTCCCAGAGGACGACCATGAACCAAACGAACGGCGGGCAGCAAAACATTCGGATGAACGATGTCACCCGAAGAAGATGGCACTACGCATTTCTTCAGCCAGACGGTTAAGAAATCGGCCAGCAGTGCCTCCCGAGACATAGGCTGACGAGCCTGATGATGGAAGCTCCGAAGGACATCACCCTTCTCATGGGGACCATCGTCTTCAGTTATGACAAGATCCCTTTGAAGGTGCATCTGCATCCGTTCAAAGATATCCCCATCAGTAACTCTGCAATGTGCTTCCTCAGGAGCATTCCTCATATCCGGGAACAAGTAATTCCCCCAGCTCTTCAAGCTACAGGAAGTGCCCTTGCTGCTACCATGGATGCCAGAACAAATGTGCAAGTGGCACATTAACTCCCGGTAAGTCTCGAACAAGGCAGGCTCCTGCTTCTCCAGAAGAGCTAACTCCGCCTCGCACGGAAAGTATTCTTCATATGGGAGAGACCCAAAAGGCAGAGCAGAGACTTCCCACATCTCATGCAAGGCCATACCCAACTCACCGACAGGGGTGAAGAAAGTCCCTGAAGCTGGGCAATACAATTCAAAGATGGCGTAGAAGCACGCCACGTTCATCTCAATACCGTAGTAGGTCGCCCTGACGGCCTCATAGAGGTTTAGCCTCTCCAAATCCTCCTCGAAATGAGCAAGGATGTAGGTAGTCAAATTCGCCCACCACGTCTTCGGAGGGTGAATCCAGCCTGGAGCCCTGAAATCAGTGGCCGGGTAGTTCCCATTAACCTTGAAGAATTGGTTGCCAAATGTCAACGCCACTGCAGGATTTTCTCCCACTGGGATGTCTCGCGACACACTCCCAGGATGTAGACCCATTATGCAACGAGGAGGCCCCGCTCTTGCATACCAGGGGACTGAACCATCAATCTCCCTATGTGGACGGAGTCGGTATTTCGGCTCACATCCTATGCCATCTTCCGAGCCTGTGTCACACACTGGAAGGAAGACAGAGAGAAATGCCGCTTGTTGGATGGAAGGTAAAACTTATCATTGTCCAACTGGAAGATCCATTGCCCTTCTCCTGCATGTAGTTGGTGATCAGGATCTGGCGCGGCGTCCCCAAACGTGAAGTCAGGCTTCCTATAAGTCTGACGGTCAATGTCTTCAAGAGGAGCTGTGGTCAGGATACTCCTCGTGGTATATTGATCACCACTATGAATAAGAGTGTCCCGAACGATGGAGCTTCGCTCGCTAAACAGAGAAGCTTGCCCTTGAAATTGCAAGCTGATATTGCCATCAACTCCCCTGGTCATCCCGAATAGGCTGTTTGAAGGACCAGGAGTATAGTGCACTGCAAGAACAAGACGAACTTTGATTAGTTCACCAGCCAAGCGAACATGAAGACATAAATTTCACCAAGGCATAGTCTCGCCCAGTGAGCAAAGCCAGCAAGGCGATAGCTTCAACAAAGCTTAATCTCGCGGACAAGTCTGCATTTTGCAGAAAATGCCCAAGCATTAACTTCGCTTAAGCAGAAAATGGTATAGCCCTAAGGGCTAACTTCGTCAAAAGGGCATTATGGTCATTAATCCTTTACGGCCACGATTGAAGGGACAGATCCGTATCCTGTTGTTCAACAGGATGAAAACAGCCCAAGTGATAGCTTCGCACGGAAGCTTAAAGAAGAACTGTTCAGTTCTTAGATCCCCGTCCAAGAGAATAAGGGAAATTCAGGGAAATGGATTCCCTAACAATAACAGATCATGCTCGATCGTTCTGGATTCATCCAAAGATAGCCAAATATCGGCTCTAATCAAAAGGGGAAGTCCCTTACCAGCAATTGGTCGTTCGATGACCGGAGGAGGAGAAGGACCCTCCGCTGCAGAAGTTGCCACTTCTTTTCCCGCTCGTCTCTTGGGCGCCATTGAAGAGTTGCGGAAGCTTTCAAACCTCTGAATAAAGAAGAAAGAGGAAGAAGAAGAGTCAAAAGTTCTCTGAAAGAAGAGATCTGCTCTTTCTCAGCCCGATCGGGCTTTTATAGGCCAATCAGCGCCTGAAACGACGCCTCGTAAACAGTACAGGCTGTCGTTTCAAATTAATTCGAAACGCCGCCTAAAGCGCCTTCCCGAGAAGTGCTGATTCAGCCACTAAGGCTTAACCTCGCCAATGAGCCGAAGTGCGGACTTCGCATAAGTTCATCGAGAACTTCGCCAAAAAGATTGCCTTAGCCCACTAAAGGCATAGTTCGCCGATATGCCAGCATCGTGCGAAGCTCATTCAAAAAGGACCCTGTCCTTAACTCTGCACAAAGTTTAGCCCCGCTATGGCCAAATTCTCAATGAAGGCAGGCAAAAATCAGATGAGCAGAAAATAAACTTTCATTGATTTAAAAGGAAAGGTACATTGATACTACATCAAAGTTGTATTTCATACAACAGATTCAGTTGCTCAGCAAGATCATTTGCGCAAAAGGCATAAAGTGGTTTTATCTGCTTTCAAAACCAGACCAACTGGACACGAAAGGCCTTCCTCCTGCACAAGGCCGTAACCAGTTGTGCTACGAGGACAGGGCCATAATTTTCCACATAATGGCAGATTTTGCCACCAGGAAGCTGGATCACCTTTGATGAAAATTGGCAATGAACTTATCGCCGCCAACACGATAGATCACCTATATAATGGGAATTGGCAGTGATGTCAGTGATCTCACAGGTGTGACGTCTGCTTTCCTGAAGTGGATCATCTCAGATAAGCGGCCACCAGCCGCACCTCAGAACGAATCATCTCAGATAAAAGGCTGCCAACAGCCTCTGGGACACACATCAGCTGCCCCAAGTTGTTCCTCCTGCTTAAAAGTAAAGCTTCAACCGGGGAAGCATAAGGCAATTTCATGACTTCTTCCATCAAGTTACCAGACTGGCAAACATGGCTCGCTGCAATGCAAATCGGAGCAAGTTAGCAGTTAAGCACAGAAGAAGCTGCAAAAATACTAAGTCAGATTCTTCGGGGACGAAGTAATCCGATTTTAGTTAAAGCAGAGGATAAGCCTCGCTCGCACAGCAGTGATGGGCTAGCTCAGCAAACGCCAAGTCCTATCCTCGCCTATATGGCTAAGCCAGACTGATCCTAGGGGACACAGTCTTAGCCCCACTTATATGGCAAGACTGGCTCAACCTTGAAGAAACTAAGTCCCGAGTTCTGCCTATGTAGCGGACTTAACATACAGTGATCTTTCTCTGATTAAGTCAAAATGATAGCTTCGTTGGGGAAGCTATGTCAAAATCTTTCTCTGCAGACCAGTCAATTGCAAGATGAAGAGTAAGGGAAACTAATCCCTGAAGCAGCTGTTAAAGCTGAATTAAGGGAGATGAATCCCCTAAAATCGGTGAAGTCGTTGAATGATCAAGACTTACCGGTCCTTGGCCGGATAATGACCAGAGTGGGCATTCCCACTAATTCAGAGATCTGAGTATCTCTCTCAACCAAGAGAAGAGGGGAAGAGCAGATCACTTCTCTCTTCAGAGGACCTCAAGTGTCCTATTTATAGGCCCCATGGCCTGAGCGCTGCCGCCTCAAGCGTGGAAGCACGAGCGCATTTAAGGCATTTACTGCGCCTTGAGAAAAGGGACAGTTTCCCTTGGAACCGTGCAAAGGGAGAAACGTCTCCCTCAAAAAGGCACTTATTGCGCCTTGAAGAAAGGGAATATCCTCCCTCGGAAACGTGCAAATCGAAGAATATCTCCCTCGATCAACACAAAGAAAGGAGTAATCCTCCTCGTAACTGGCCCACGGCAGTTAGCCTCGGGAAAGTGACAAACGCTCCAGGAGCCCAGATGCGGAGCTACCCAGACGCGAGTCTACATGATCCCTCGTCGAATCTACATCCCAAAGCAGGATCCAAAGTGAAGCTGAACTCAATCATCATGGCGACGTTCATACTCCACACACCACCAATCAAAGCAGTTCAAAGTATTTCGAAGTCTGAGCCATTGCAGACTTTCGAAAACTTTGAAGGGGGTCTTGTTGACACTTAAAAAAGACAAGATTCTTATTGGTCCGAACAATGTCTAAACTTGTTGACATTTACAAAAGACAAGTGACAGACAAGCTGACGACCAGTTTTCACCCATCTCCAAGGGACAAGGAAGTAACTTGGACTCCACTGATCCAGCAAGCAGACAGTGAACCCGGATTGTTTCTAAACAGACCTCAGCAGGTCTAAGATGCTAGCACTTAGCATTGTTGGCCCAAAGGCCTTCCACTCTAGTTTGATGATGACTCACTCATGTAGTTATGTTTACTAATATTCTTGTGTTTCTAAGTTTCAGATCATTAACAGGATATTAGTTGATGATTAGCTTCAACATGAAGTGTTTGGAAGCTTATCATGGTGATTCCGGTGCCAAAACTTAAAGATCATACCTTTGCACTCGGTGGATCGCGTTTTGGAGCAAGTCTTCTTGATGACTCAAAGACTTAGGTATCCTAGTTTAGATAGTGTGTTTAGATCCATTTGTAAAGCTTAGTATAGTTGATATGCTCAAGTGTACAACACACACAAGATTTATGTTTTGGATTTGGTTTTCATGAATAGTAGTTCAAAACAAGTTAAATAGTTCTTATGTATATTAGATATGTTCTATATATACATACATGCTTAACTTCTTATACAAACTTATTTTGACTATCCTATTCATGTGTTGAAAAATCAAGTTTGGAAAAATACAAGTTTTGGTTTTTGATAAAATTGACAAGACACAAAAATGAATTGATATGATTGATATATGTCTTAAAAATTTTATCACATGTTTATGTTCAATATAAAATGATAAAATAAGTTTTATGGGATTTTCAGAAAAGATAAAAGATTTTTATAAAATTTTTCCCAATTTTCTGAACTTATTTTTTTGTGCTGACAGGCTGGTCGGTCGACCGGTACGGTCGACCGCACAAGGAACGGTCGACCGCACGGGTCGACCGACGTGCACAGACGTGCACGTCTGGCAGCACAGTGGTCCGGTTGACCGGACGGTCGACCGCTGCAGAGAGCTCTGCTCTCTGTTTGTTCGGTCGGTCGACCGGGCGGTCGACCGGAGGTTCAAACGGGTCAAAATATGACCGTTGGACGGTCGACGGCCGGTCGACCGTTAGGCCAGTCAGGCTGACACGTCAGCCTAACGCTAGTTTTCTATTTGCCTATATAAAACCCCATCTCTTTGGGATTTTGGCCAAGGTTTTTAAGGAGAAAAATTTCTGTGTTTCTCTAGTGTTTAAACAAGTTTTCTAAAGAGTTTAAGTGCCAAAAAGATTTAATCTTTATTGTTTTGGGTTTTGGAAAATCAAAGAGAACTAGGTTTTGGGATTTTGATTTGGTCTTTTATTTCTATCATATACAAGAGATTTCCCGAGTAGTTTTTCTTTGTTGCTTGTTTCCAAAAACACCTTGTTTCCACACTTGAGCTATCTTCTATCCTAATCTATTAGGATCTTGTTTTTTTTGTGGAAAAGAAAAGAGAAAAAGAAAGAGAGATTGAGTTTGTGATTTTTGGAACCACTTGTTGTAAACACCCTTACTCTTGTTGTATCCCTCTTAGGTAGAGGTGATCGGGTGATTGGTTTGCTCCCTCTAGTGAGAGGTGGAGTTTGGTTGTAAAACCTCTTCGGTAGAGGTGTTGGTTGTTGTTTACCCCTCGGTTGTGAGGTGGTTGTTTGAGAGAGGAGTTAGGTACTCCTAGTGTTGTAACAAATCCTTCTCGGTGAAGGTTCCCTCGGTGGGAGTCCTCGGTGGACGGCATAGTGGATTGGAAATCCTACACGGTGGTGTAGGCGGGGATGTAGAGCAAGGTGCTCGAACCTCGAAACATATCTTGGTGTTTGCGTTTTGATCCATTGTCTCTCTAACTCTCTCTTTTATAATTGTGCAAAGCATCATACTTCATATCATATCATACTTGCTTGTGTTGAGCATATTTCATATTGCCTTGCATTATTTCATATTGCTATTCATTCTTATATGCTTGGCTTTGATTGTGTGTGTGCCTCACTTGTACCTAATCAACAAGAGCTTCACATAGCGCCTCAACCCATATCTAGGGGAATCAAGAGGAGTTAGTCCAGAGCCTCGCAAGGGGAATTCGGCTACACTTGTTGATTGTACTAAGTGTGTTGCAAGATTTGCATTAGCTTCCGCATTTAGCGCACATAGTTTTGCATTTAGTTCTAGATTAGCAATTACACCTATTCACCCCCCTCTAGGTGTTTTTCAATTGGTATCAGAGCTAGTGCTCCTGATATT